>VZTV01110119.1:13168-68786 GCA_013400875.1 Anhinga rufa
TGCACCAGTGGGCAGCGGTGTGTGCCGGTGAGCAGTGGTGGGTTGGTGAGCAGCGGTGTGTGCTGGTGGCCAGCGGTGTGTGTTGGTGAGCAGTGTGCCGGTGAGCAGCGGTGTGTGCCGGTGGGTGCTGCTGCTGCGGGTGGCTGTTCTGAGTCCCAAGCCTGCCTGGAGTCACTCGCTCGGCTGAGACGCTGTCCTGGGGTGTGTTGTTTCGGGGGAGCCCGTGGCCGGGGAAGGGCCTCAGATTCCTCGTCTGGGAGATGCCATGGCGAGGGGCGTGCGTTTGGCGGGTGCTGTCTCGGCCATGCCCTGGAAGACAGACTGTCAGAACTGTTCCCAGCAGCTGCGGAAGCCTGTGTCAGTCTCTGAATTTGGGTGGATGGCCTTTTCTTCCCTGTCTTTGCTAATCTGCTGTGGTAACTGTCTGGTATGTGTCTTGAGAGGGGTACAAATCATAGGAAGAAGGGACAATTCAGGTTATGTGGTTCAGATGCTTTCTCTGCGGGCACGTGACAGGGCTAATAAGCAAGAGTAACCATCGCAGTGCTCGGAGGGCTCTGTGGGTGCCGGTGCCCGTGGTCTGGGCGGTGCCCGTGGCCTGCATGTGCAGACGGTGCTCGCAGCCGGCACGGGGCGCTGCGGAGGGCTGCTCATGGGCTGCGCAACCCTGTTAGTACTGGTGGACTGCAGAAATGAGAGGGAAAAGCAATGCAAATCCTGTCATCCATCTTGGCAGGAACGAGCTGTCCGTTATCGTAGCTAAGTACCGTTCATTGCAAAATCAATCTTGCACCCAGCGCTGGGTCTCGGAGGCTGCGCTTGTTCTTCCTCCTTCCCCACTTTTGTGCTGGTGGAGAGCTGTACTCCAGGCAGTGGATGAACACCAGTTGGGCAGTAATTGCCGTGGAATTAACCTCTGACATTCTTCTAAAAATAGGCTCAATAAATCCAATCATTAGCAGCTCTCCTGCTTGCTTTGCCTCAAGGGTAAATGCTGCAGATTAAAGTGTTTACAAGTTACAGGTCCGTAAGCGTTTCCTCACTTCTCCCCGTTACTGCCGCCGAGCGTCCTCCCGGTGATGGCACTTTGGTTTGTGGGGAAGGAGAGCAGCGCGAGCATGGTGGCTTTTAGAGTGGTGGAGGGCTGAAAGGCATCGCTCTGATTTACCTTGATAGGTGATGGATTGATGATAGATTCAGCACTGGCAGAGGAAGCTGGCACAGTTGTTGGGGTCACCCAGGCTGCTCTGCCTGGTGGGGTTGGGTGGAGAATACAGAGATGTTTTTGCCCACGCGCTCCCTGTCTCCCAAGGGTGAAGGCAAGGCACCTCCCCAGGCGCTGGAGGGGAGCGAGGAAGCAGGGGAGCCGGGCGGGAGCAAAGCCTGCCCCTTGCACGGGCGCTGTTGGCGAGGGCGGCTGGGGCGCTGGGCGGCACTGAGCCCCCTCCGCGGCTCCCAGGAATCGATCGCACCCCCAAAGTGGTGGGGGTGTCTCCCCAGGGTGCGAGGGAGCGTGCCGCGCCACCCAGCTCCGCGCCCCCAGGCTGCCTTCGGCACAGGCACAGCACAGAGATGGAAATACCCCTGAATTCGGCCCTTGGGGCACAGGCTGGGGTCGAGGGGGCAGGAGTGCTGCGCGGGTCTTGGCTCGTGGTGGCAAAGTTCCAAAATGCTATGGCCATTATTGTTATTATAGACAATAGAAAAATGGAGATTTGTGGAGATCCCACGGGGGGTGAAGTGCTGACAAGGCGTGTAGCTGGGAGCGGAGCTTTCTAGAGGCCTGTGAAAGCCAATCTGTGGTTACTTAAATTGTCTTTGTCGTCTTCTTTCCAGCTGACATCATCTCTACAGTAGAATTCAACCACACCGGAGAATTACTAGCAACAGGGGACAAGGGGGGCCGTGTTGTAATATTTCAGCGTGAGCAGGAGGTAAGTGCCAGTGAATGCAAAATGCTCATTTCATCCTTTTAAGAGAAGCTTCCTGCTGTTTCCTAATCCGTATCTGTCACTCCTAACCTCGGGTCTCTCCTGGCAGACTCCAAACTGAAAAGCGACTATTAACATAAGCAGGACCAGGTTTCATCTTGTAAAACACCCTCCAAAATGACGTAGCGTTTCCTGCATCCTTTTGCTCTGGCTGCAGCTCTCTGCAGCCGGGTGTAACTTGGATCAGGTGGGCGCATTTGAGCGTGCCACGGGTGTCCGTCTCATAGCTAACACTGCCCCCCGAAAACCCCCTCACACCGCCAAAACGTCTGGAAAGCGCAGATGGATGAAACACTCACGTTTCCCTTCCGAAACACTTTGCCCCAGGAGATTTAAACAAACTCTCTTTGAGGCTGCAGTCTGCCCAGCCTTCTGCAGGAGTGGCGAGTGCTCGGCCGTGTGGTGCTGGTGTGCACGAAGCTGCTGTGCGCGGAGACACAGATTAGGAGCCTCAGTTCACGCAGGCTCGGCCTCTTCTGCTGCCCCTGTGGGTGCGTTGTGTCTCCTGTGCGCGAAGCTGGTGTGCACGAAGCCAGCGCGGCCGGGGGAGCTGCGCGGGCTCCCGCCGCCGGGAGGTTCCCCGCCATTCCTGAAGCCGTCCTGGTTAGCTGGTCTGGCTTGGCGCACGTGGCACGGCACGGTCTGAGCCGGCGGCAGCCGTCCTCCTCTGTGGGTGTGTTTGCTGGCGGTGGAAGGCATGGGTCAGGCCTGGCCATGAAAAATGTCACAGTCCGATGATGGTTTTAAATTTTTCTCAAAGTTACAGCCTCAAAATTATTTCTATACATGCTGGAGAGAACCGATAGGTTAAAGGTTGCACTCACAGACGCTTCATCAACCTCTCCAGTGGTATTTAATTTCTCATTTCTCTCTCATTTTATTATTCTGCTGCTTTTCTTGAACTTTAAGCTTCCTAATGTCACACTGGATGAATTGCGTTCAAGCCCTACTTTGGGGCAGGACTACGCTCCAGGAGGCAAGCGGGGCTTCACCGGCCCAAGCGCGTCGTTTGTGCGTGTGAAGTTAATCTCCACGACAGTTTTTTGTTTAATCACCTCAGCCCCATTCAGAGCCTGGTGCTGGGTGGTTCACCGCGTGGGATTTGCAGATACGCGATACCTTATGGCACGCAGCATCAGTTCCTGCAGAGATTGTGTCCTTTTCTTGGGTGCTTTGTTCTTGCTTCATATTTGCGCACCTGCGGGGCAAACGCTGCTTGTCCTGCGCAGGAGTCGTCGTGCCAGCGGCTCGCTGGGGCTGGCTGCGGCTCCCGGCAGGGGCTGGCGCTCGGTGCCAGCCCTTCACCAGGGACAGCCAGCGCGGCGGCTCTGTCCCCGCTCCGCTCCCGCCGAGCACGCTGGCGTGCGGGAGCTGCCGTGCTGGGAGAGGCCGTGCCTCGGCTCTCAGACCTGCACTGCGTCACCGCGACCAGGCGCTCGCCACCACTTAACGAACCGTAGAGAGCTACAGAGTCAACAGAAAATATTCTCTCGCTCTCTGTGCCTCAGACTCTTCTTTGTTCCCCTTCCTGCAGAGCAAAAACCAGCCCCATCGCAGGGGAGAGTACAATGTCTACAGCACCTTCCAGAGCCATGAGCCGGAGTTCGATTACCTGAAGAGTTTGGAGATAGAGGAGAAGATCAATAAGATACGATGGCTCCCGCAGCAAAATGCAGCCTATTTCCTGCTCTCCACCAACGGTACGTGGCCGCGGCCGCGGGCAGCCCGGACCGGCTGGGCAAGCACCAAAGCTGCCGCCCACCGCCTCAGAACCCTGGCCCCGTCTGGCTGTCGGGGCCTCCTCTGAAGTGTTTCTTCGGGAAAAATGTATGTTAAAACAATGTCGACTCCCCTCAGGGTGACACGGGTGTCACGGGGCAGCAGGAACCTGGCCAGAACTGTCTGGCAGAGCTCAGTTCCTGTGCACGAGGTTTGGTCCCTATTTCACAGCATCCGTTCCCTGCAAGGGAGGGCGTCTTTTCCCCCTGCTGACAACTTTTTTTAATTGTTTTTTTTTTGATCTTGGGAGCTCTTTTTTTTTTCTTTTTTTTATTTTTTTTTTTAAAGAAAAACTGCAGCTGATTTGTTTCAATTTGCAGCTGCGTTCAGCTCAGCCGGTCCATGTTATGTTCAGATAAATATCAGGAGGATCCAGGAATATTACTTGGGATGAATGGAACCTTAAGATGGATGTGACTTAATTACTTCAGGGGAAAAGGAGGGGTCTAATTATCTTCCATAACCAACTTACTTTGTATTATAGAATTGACTCTATTGATCATTGTAATAAAATTCAAAGACTTATTAAACTCATTTGGGGGGAGAATCATTGAAATGCAATGAAGATTAATTATAGAGCATAATGTTCTGTTAATTGAGTTTTTAAATAGTTTTTTGATTAACAGGGATATTATCTTTCCATTTGGGATGGTGTTTCATATGCTAGCAGGTTATCAAAATGATTCTTTTAGAAATACTCCTGTGTTATGCTGTTTCTTTTTGTTCTTACTGTTAAACTAACATCATATATAGAAACCCCCTGAAGTAAAGTGGGTTAATAAAAACAAAATTAATGGCACTCTATTGGAATTGCCATGTAAAGGAGAAAATTAAGATGGATGATACGGTTGTGTATGAAACCTGGTGGAAGTGATGATAAACTACAGATAGAGTCTCTGCCAGGAGAGAGGAAAGAAAACACCATTATTCAGAATAAAGCCACATGTTCCTGGGGCTCCTTCCCCTGGGGGTTTCGTGGCACAGGGCGGGTGGGACACGCCAGGAGGGGACGGGGAGCTGGGGGGGGGACGATCAGCGCTGCCTTCGGTCCGTGGTAAATGCTGGGCTCTGTGTGGTTTCTGGGTGAGGAAGGTCAGGATGACTTTGGAGCAAGTTACAGGCACCTTTTCACCTCCTTCGGGGAGCTTTCAGGGACAGCTCACCCCACACGTGCTTTGCTCCTTCTCAGTGCTGTTGTACCAGCCAGCGCGCTGGAACCTCGAGCCGCCCATTGCTCTGCTCCGCTCATTGCACACTAGATTTCTGCATGAACTTCACTGGAAGCAAAATTATTCACCTTGTGGCACACTGTGCCTGATGAGCTTTAAAGCTGTGCAGAGCTCCCAGCGCCTGCTAGCAGCGCCTGCAGGGTGACACACAGTTGGAGCCACCCTCGGGCGTCCCCATCCCTCCCTTCGTGTTTCCTTAGGGGCTGGCGGGGCCAGCGCGGGGCTGGAGCAGGGGGGGCAGCTCCTCGGCGCTGGGGGTCAGCAGGGATGGCCAGGGGTGTTCGCAGCGTGAGGGTCAAAGAGGAGGAGAGGTAGAACAGCTAGCAGGGACAGAATTAGGAGAGCTGCCACATCCTTGGTATTTAACGCATTTCCAATTACTTGAAGCTAAATTCATTTGGAAATGACTCTCAAAAAGTAACCGGTGGCCCCTGGATAGCTGCTGCATGAGCTAGGAAACGTAGGAGGAAGAGGATCTTACGCGGGAGCCTGCTCTTGGCTGGCTTTCCCGCGGGTGTGCAGGTGTGGGGAAGGAGTGCGTGCCCGTGCGTGTGCACGGCGTTGCACGTCGGCGCCGGGGAGGAGCAGAGCAGCTCTGTGTGGCGCTGGCCCGTTGCTGGGACATCGGGTTCAGCCTCCCTGCGCTGCCCGAGCTGCCCCGTCCCGGTGCCAGCACCTTGTCACCGCCTCTGGGGGTGACTCGGCCCTGTCACTCGATGTATTGAACGCCAGCATTCAGGGCATGACCTCTGAGGTTCTGAGCCCTGGGAAATCACTTCTCCTATTATTTCTCCATTAATCCAATAGTTCTGTTATTCAGCTATCTCCTTATATCTGAAACAAACGCGCTGGCAGTTGTCCAGCAGCAGCAGGAAAGCCACGGCTTTGGGGATAAAGTGCTGTGGCGACAGGTACATCTTCTGTAACTGCTTTCAGCCGGTTGCAGGTGGGGACGCGACCAACTTTTCACTGTTAAACCAACTGGCGTGGCCTTGGCGCGGCGGCGGGTGGGCGGCTGGGGGAGCAGCCAGCGTAACGCTCTCCCCTCTTCTGCCCCCCAGATAAGACTGTGAAGCTATGGAAGGTCAGCGAGCGGGACAAGAGACCGGAGGGATACAATCTCAAGGATGAGGATGGCCGTCTCCGAGACCCCTCCATGATCACCATGCTACGGGTGAGTGCAGGGAGGCCAAGGCTGCCAAGGAGCCTTTCTCTTCGCGGTCTTGGATGAAAGTCTCTGCCGGTGTCGCCGGTGTGCCACATCACCGGTAACGCCCTCGTGATGCAGCAGGTCAATGTTGGCGGGGGGGTTCACCTTGTCTCGGAGGCCAGTGCTTTGGCTGGTGTGCGGGCGCGGGAGCGGAGGAGGGAGCTGCTGCCGGAGCGGTGCCCAGGCTGCGCCGACTCTGGGCCGGCATGCCGCGAAGCGCTGCGTGCTGTCTCATGTCGGGTACGCCAGTGCCACGGTGCTGCGGCTGCGCCGCCCTGCATGCTCGTCCTGGCAAGGAGGCAGTTAATGAGCTCTCCCTTCTTAGTGCAATCGCAATAGCAACTTCTGCTTCAGAAGCGTAAGTACTTTCTCTAAATGAGTTTTCCTCCCAGCCTAAGGAGATTAAAACCAGCCTCCTGAATCAAATGTAAACACCTAAGGCTACGTTTTCCATTTATTGCAAGGGGGATGGATGCACAGACCCCATTAAAGCAGACGCCCCTGTGCCCTGGGAGTGTGTCTGTCCGGGAGCGCACCTGGCCAGCAGTGCCAGCAAATTTGCTCTTCCCCCAGTGCTGCCCTGGGAGAGCTGTTTATGATCTTTAATTTGCATATAAAGAGCCAGCTCTGGCCCGAGGTGGTGCATGCCCTGTTAATTCAATCAGAGCTCGCCCCATGCCCCAGGGAGCTCCGGCAGCCGGTCCAGGCAGCGCTGGAGACTCCGAGCGTGTGGGCTGAAGCCCAGCACCATCTGCGGGAGCAGGTCTCTTGGCCTCCCCCAGCAGTGAGCAGGGTGCCTCTCTGCAGACGGGGAGAAGCTGTGCTCCCCTCGCCTGACATCAAAGCAGAAACAGGCACTTACTCCTTTAACCCGTAGGCCTAGAAATGCCAAGTGTGCAGTAATTGTGTCATGACATTAATCAGACCAGCCTAGCTTGTAATTTATTAACTTCCTGTCAGAATTTGCATTTTGAGTACTTGGGGGTTTTATATTTATATATATATAATTGTTGCTATGATTACCCTTGGCTCACTTTTATGGCTTCCAGTTCCACTGCAGATGAAGCCATTGAGAACCCCAGACAGGTAGTTAATTCTCGTCTCCGTACTGAGTTGCTCCTGGTGGCTGGCAGGCATTTTTCTTTCCTGAGCAAGAAAACATTTTATTTCATGTATATATGTATCTGCTGTCATGTTTCAGGCAGCATTTCCAGCCTAATATGCCATTACCTAGGCAGCCCGTTGGAGGAGTTTGCTCGGGATCTGGATGTTGGAGCTGGGGTTATCAACCCTCTGCAGGGCTGGGGGGCAGGTTCTAAAAAGGTGGCAGTGCTAAGGGGTGTTACTCCAGTTCCTTCTCTGGCTAAACACACTGGAAAAGCCCTGGGCTTATTGAGGAAACACAGGTCACGGTTTCGCCTAGGTCTGCTGTCTCAGTGCCTGTGCCCAGGCGCTTGTCGGCGTCGGTCCCGTGCCCGGGGCCTCCTGCACACCCTGGCACGCTGCGGGAATCCACACAAAGCAGCAAACGCAAGGTCAGCGTTCTCAAAGGAGCAATTTTGGGGTATTGATTAATTCTTATTTCCAGTGTGTTCTTTAAGAACACTGAATTTCTGGGTGAAGTGAAGCAACTCAAGAGTCCAGGATAAATGTGGAAATGCGTTTTTATCTGTTGGGTTCGACCTGGCTGTCAGCTCTGTAGGTATCACGACGTCGGTCTCGCCTGCCGTGGCTGCCAGCCGGTCAGACCTGCGCTGGCAGGCGTGGGGAGCGCGGGGTGACGTGTGCCGCAGCCCCGTCTGCCCAGACCGCTGGTGGGTTCCCCCACTCACGTTGGCTTTGCAGTGCTGTGCGTGCCCGGGGGCTTAACGCTATCGTTTAGCTGCTCGTCCTCCTTCTCTTACCTTCTCTTACAGACACTGGGGTGGGAAGGACGAGTAGCCTGTGTGCGTTTGCTTGGAAGTGGGCGCAGGGTGGATTCGGGAGTGCCAAGCTGGCGGTTGGGCTCCCGTCCTGGTCCTGCCTTTGCGCTCCCCTGTCTGCTCCTGCTGCACCAGCGGGAAGCGGCCGTCGGTCGATCGGAGCCCGCGATGAGGGTAATGACGCCTCGGCGGGGCGCACGGGCAATGTGGTTATGAAAATAAATAAATAACTGTCGTGCTTATCTTCGCTATTGATTGTTGGCGTGAGCTGATTGCATTTCTCCGCATCCCGGTGCTTGAATTGGCGGCCGCAGTGCTGAAGTGGAGCTGAAAATCAGCCCGGGTGTTTTTGCAAGCACTCAACCTGAAGTTACACCATCCAGCCCGTCCATCACTGCTGGTGCCCAGTGGGGTGTCCCTGGGGAGGGCCTGGGATGCAGAGACGCTGCCAGCGTGGCCGGTGCCGGGGGAGCGCAGTGCACAGCCCCGGGCAGTGCAGTGCCAGGGATTTCCCAAGGCTGTGGGTCAGCCCCGCAGCGTACGGGGGCCATGGCTGGGGTGGGGGCGGCCAGCCCATCCCACCGGGCACCCACCTTCTCCGCCCCTGCTCACCCCGGGAGCGCCCCTGCACTGCCGGGTGGGTGGAGGTGGCAGCGGTCACTGGAAGGAGGGAATTACGACTTTTTTTCCCCTGTAGAAAGTCATACTGAGATGTCAGAGAACTGGGTCCTATTTATTGGAGTCCACCATCTGCCTTGGAAGTTTCAGCCTTCATTTTACTCTCAGTTCATTTATTCCTGGTAGCAGCTTGATGCCATATGGCTGGAGGAGTTTGCTACTTGGGTGTCTTCCCGTGCGCTGTGAGATGAGGCGCTGCGATTCCCTGCTTTCCGGCGAGCAGCCCCGCAGGAACGTACGGCTCCTGCTTCACAGCCACGGGAAGAGGTAAAACACGATGTAAGTGCTCAGTATTATGGTTATTAGAATCTGCCTGTGCAATGCCTGCTGTCCCTGAGGACGGAAGATTGAGGAGTCTTCCGCCAGCCCTGGTTTGATCTGATGTTTTGATGATTTTACCCAGACAGATATTTACATAGCTGTAACCATTTTGCTGCAGCTTGGTGTATCTTTGACGTTTAATTGTCCTGTGATGCTCGCGCTTTGGAGTAAAGCCGCATCCACGCACAGTTTAATTTTCAACCACAGACAAGTGAAAAAGGGTTTTAAAACCACCTTGCTGCAATCATCTCTTACACATTTGTCATAATGGTTTAAATGTACTTGATGAGCATTGTTCTCTGAGGAATTTCTAACCCACATAGTGCAAAAGGAATATTTAACTCTGCTCAGGCTGTAAAGTCAGGCTTTTGCTGTCGTTAGAAGAGCTCTGCTTATTTGGATAGCCCCCAGCCTAATAGCTACAGCCCTTCGGCCTCATTTAACAGCCTCCACGAGCTCTTGGGTGCTGCTCCGTGTACAGCCGTACCTACGCTGTGGGATGTGTGCAGGAAATAATTAACACAAACAATATCCAGGGCTTAAGTCTTCCTAAACAGAGAACGTGTTTGCTTTGATCCCTCGCAGCGCAAGTCAGGCTGCGGCCAGACGCTGGTGTGCGTCCTCCCACCGCCCGCCCGCAGAGAGCGGCGGCTGCGGGCACCTGGGTGCTGCGTGTGGCGAGATGCTGCCCGTGCCCATGATGAGCAGAACTGGGGGAGCCGGCCGGGAGAGGCAGCTCCTGGGCCTCCCTTTGCTGTAGAGAGGCTCCGATTGTCACGGCGTTTAAAGAGAAGAAGCGGCAGCGGGCTGTGCTGTTAGTGCCTTGGCACGTAACGCCTGGGCTCCAGGTGCCGCAGGGACGGCCGTCTGCCTCCCTGATGTGCCGGGTGGAGGCTGCTGTTGCTGAAGGATGTTCTTGTATCAGGCCAGCGTGCGTTCCTAAGCCAGGCTGGGCTTTCTTACTCCACCGAGTACATCCGCAGCGGGGAGAGCAGCCGGGGCTGGCAGGGGCTCTGGTCAGGGGCTCTCGGGAGGGTCTGCCACTGCCTCCTCTCCCCTGTCCCAGGGAAACCCAGGGGAGCTCAGAGGCCATTTGGGAACAACGTTTTTGGGAACAACGTACCCTGCCCCGGGCAGCTGATCTCTGCCCCAAGCACTTTGAAGCGTTGGTAAGTATGGAAGCGCTCCGCACGCTGGCTGGTGTGCCCCTAACGAGCCCAGGGACCGGTTCCTCTGGGCAGCGGGGCCGCGTCTCACGCAGGTTGTTAAGGGCTCGGGGGATTGCCCTGGTGCAGAAGGTGGTTTTCTGTGGTCTGCCCTGGACGCCTCCCTGGGTGAGGAATGACCCTCCCAGGCCAAATGCGATGTGGGTGCGATGGGCCCGTGCACTGACGTGCCCGGTTCTTGGTGTTTGGAGCTGTCACAGATCTCTCTCCGAGTAAGAATTGCCACTTCACTCTCTCAATTCCAGCAAAATCCGTTATAAATTCTGTTTTATATCTCCCATTTTGCCAAAGGGCTCAGATTTCCTGGCCCCAGGGCGCGGTTTCTGGGGGAGGCTGTGCTGTGCTGCCGCTGCATCCAGTGCACCCACCAGGCAGCCGCAGGGCAGGGCTGCGTGGCACGAGAGGGACGGGGGCTGCTTTGGGGAGGCACTGCTGCGCTGCTGCGTTTCTGCCCCGGCAAAGAGATTTGTCTGTCTTTTCCTTGTATACATTCTCCAAGTCGTTATCATTTAAACGACAAGGTAATGTGAAACATTTGGCTTATTTTGGCTATAAAATGCACGTGGCAGAACTAATCAATTTCAAATGATCGTCATCAAACCAATGCCACAGAAATGAAAAAAAAAGGATTTTCCCATTTTCATTAGGCACTTGCATTGCTCTAAAGCCGCTCAATGTGGAATACCTGCATGCTTGGCTGCCCTTCGGCAGCCTGGCCCCTCAGCGCTGGGCTCGCCGCCCCATGGCGCCGTCTCTGGGAAGCCGGCGTGCTGGCCCGGGACGTGCTGGGGACCTGCGTGGTTATGGCTTGGAGGGGCTTGGCTTTTGTCGCTCTTGAAGCAGCGCCCTGCGTGGAGAAGGAAGGGCTTGTCTCGGCACGCGCTGAGGCACGGCCAGTCTGCGGGGCTCGGGCTCCGAAGCCACCGTGGAGGTAACGGTGCTTCGCCGGGGACGGGCGCCCGCGGGCACTGCCTGCGCCTCCGCCTGCTTCGTTCTGCAGACACTTGAAAAGAAGCGAAGGAGCCTGTTTTGCCGCTGCTTTTCTCATTTTTTGTTTTTCTCAGGTCATGAGTTTAATTCTTTCTTTTCTGGTGAAAACTCATTTTTCATCCTTCTAATATTTGTAAACTCACCTTGAAATGCCGATGACCAGAACTGGCTTTTCAGTTATTTTTTTCATCCCTTTTTTCCACAGCATTACACTGCTGGTATCTGCGTCTAGATGCACCGTAAAAACAATGTGCCGGGCAGAATTATCAGACAGGTTTAGATTGCTTTGAATTTGTGTTTGGTAACATGGCTGTGCTTCTACACACTTCTCCCAGGGAAAGCAGGAAAACTGTAAACTGCTAGGTGGGATTTTACTGACACTGGCTCTTTTTCAGCAGGAGAAATGAGTTAAAAATGTCCTTTCAAGCAATCACATCTTTAAGGAGAATGCAATTCTAATGAGATTGGCATGAAGAGTTCAGGATTTTTAACTTCAGATAAGAAAAATGTTCTGTTTGTTCTTTGCGGTTTCTGCAGACTTATTTCAGAATTTAGGTACAGATGGTGAAAGTAATCCTGGAGTGTAATAACTTACTAGGACAAATTCTCAGTCACAAACAAAAAAAAATACTATCATGTTATAAAAATATACAAAGAACGGGAAATCTGGGATAATTTGGGCCATATGTGGAACAACACTTGCAGTCAATGCTCAGCCTCGCTCTACAAACCCGTTGTGAACTGGCCCCGGTATTTTGGGGGGGTGTTTGTGTCGGTGGCCCGAGCAGTTGGCCCACACGGACGAACTTCAGGCTTTGACCTCGGCTCCTGGGTGCCGATGGAGCAGAGCCCCGCAGATGCTCCTGCGACTCGGTCCCCGTTGCAGCTGGGGCCCGCTGCCCGCAAATGGCTCTCGTTGGCTCCTGCTGGGGCATCCAAGTGGGGACAGAAGGACGATAGCCCCGCTTCTGCCCTCCCGCAGGGCTGGGGGCTCCGGGAGGGGGCACGGGGCAGGTGGTGCAGGGACGTGCCGCCTGCTCCCGCACCCCTGTGGCCCTAGCCCGCTCCCACGGTGCGGCGGGGGCTCGGCATGCAGCCAGGTCGGGTGTTGCACCTCCTCCTCCTCCTCCAGCTCCGGGTGCGCCCTGAGCGCCTGCTGGCACTGGTGCCAGCGCCCTGCGGTGTGCCAGCAGCCTCCGTGGCGCAGCGGTCTTTGAGAAGCTGGCCACGGCCCTGGCTGGCAGGTCTGCCGGGCAGCAGGCGCTCCCGTTGCGGCGCCGCAGTGCCGGCTGCACCGTCCTCCCCGCAGACCTGGTGTCCACGGTCCTCCCCCTGCTCCTGGCCCCTCCGCTGGGATCCAGACCCTTTTGGGGCAGCCTGCGCCTCTTGGACCTGCACGTGTGAAGGTGGATCTTCAGTTGGCAAGTCTGTGCCTGCATTTCATTCGATGAAAAAAGGCTCAGTAACAGGCAACAGAAGAAATGGTGTTAGTGTGATGCTTAGCAGGGAGGGAAATGTCTAGGGAAAAGCGATGAAACCACAGGCTCTGTCAGCTACGCGGGCCAGTAATGAGATAGCGGGTTTATCCTCCCACAGGAGGGCACCTTCCACACTGCGTGGGGAAGGTCCAATACGACACAGTCCTGAAGAGCGTGAAATTGTCGGTCTGCCACGAAAATAGTGTTTGATGCACATTTTGTGTGCAAAATATTAATCTGCGGGCAGCGTTGGCCAGTTACAGAATATGCCTTTTGTAGGTAAGAAATAAACATCGGGGAGCACGTTCAGAGGAGCTCAGCTGCTGGTGCGGGCGAAGAACCTTGCCAGATTTGTCCCCGAGCAGCCAGCTCTGCTCTCTGATTTGCCAGGAACCGCACTACGTTTTGCTTCTTGCAGACGCAAGGCTAGGGTTGATCTGGGCTTTGGCCGTGACTAATCCCACTTGGCCAAACCCCACCAGCTCGCCGGGGCTGCGGAGCAAACTGTGCCGGGCAGCGCCTGTGGGGAGCAGGGGCGGCTGGGCTGGTGGGAGCGGGGCTGCGCCTGGGCGGCCGCGGTGGCCCGGGGCTGCCGCTCGGCTTGTGCCGGAACGGGGAGAGCCTGTCTGGCTGCCAGTGCAAAAGGAGAGCGGAAAGCTCGGGTGTACGGCGTCGCGGTTAGGTGCGAGCGCTGCCGCACACGCCGAGCGGGCTGCGGTGGGAGCTCTGCCGTTGCCATTACGGCCGCTGCCCTGCCGGGCTGACCTGCTGCCAGTCGCGCTGCAGGGAGCTGCAGAGCTTCGACCGCGGGTTGTGCCGAGGCCTGGTAACCTCTGCCAAGGCGGGGGCCAGATAGACACCTAAATGGATTATTTATTCATTTTTTTTTTTTTAAACGGCTGCTACTCTGGGTGAGATTTGTATCTCGGTGTAAGTCCAGCGCGGCTCCATCGTGCTAAGAGGATGTCCATGTTAGCTGAGGGCAAAGCCTCCCTCTCCATCACACAGAAGCGGGCGCGTGGTCCCAGCGCTGGCAGGTCTGCGGTCGCCCTCCCCTGCCTGCCGTGACTGTGCAGGGGTGGGTGCAGGACCCGCACCAGGGCGGCGCTGGGGTGCAGCGCAGTGTTGCTGCTTTGCTTGTCGGCGCTGGGCTTTCCCTGCCAAGCTCACACCCTCCAGGGATTTCTGGCCTCCAGCATGTCCCGTGAGAAGGATTCCCAGCAGCGCTTTCGCCTTGCGTGTCGGCGGTCAGCCCCACCTCGCCGCAGCCTCTGCGGGGGTTTCGTGTCACCAGGCTGACCCCCCGTGACAGGCAGCTCAGACCCGGCACAGTGGACTTGTGCCTGTGAGAGGTTATGTGACCGCATCATCCCGGAGCTGAGGCCTTTTTTCCCCCTCTATGTTGACTTGTGTTTTCAAAACACTGCCTGCCACGTAGCACCTCTGGGCAGAGGACGCGGTTTTCCTGAGAAACACTGAATCTGTGCGTCTCTTCAGGCCACGTCCATCGCAGCGCCGTAAATGGCGAGGAGCTCTGCCACACGAGGCTTTTCCCCTGGGAGCAGGGAGCGTTTGGTGACAGTCAACATGACGGACGATGGAAGGGGGAAACCTGATGGGACCAGGGGACGAGGCAGTGCAGCGGCAGCAGTTACTGACACTGTGTTTCCTGCGCCGTGGTCCTGCGCTCGGCAGCTGGAGGCGGCAGGAGGAAACGCAGCACCGGCGGTGGGAAGGGGCCAGGGCACGCCGGCTCCCTCCACCCCCCGGCCGCGGAGAAAATGAATTTTACAGCTCAAGGGAGGATTAGTGCCTCATTAACTCAGGAAAGGGGAAGCCTTCGCCGAACAAGGAGAGAGAAATCGAGTGTCATGTGCGCTTTGAATGAGTGGGACCGGCTCTTTCGCAGGGGGTGCCTGCTAAAGGCAGAAAGAAAAATTAAGACATATTTTGTTTTAAATGAAAAATGACTGGCATTCCCCCCCTCCCTGAAAACAGAAAGTAATTTAATTTATTAGGGGTTTATTTTATTTGACAGCCTTTCTATGTACTTGATGCGGTTTGTTACACTGAATTACCCTTTAATAATGGGTATATATAATACCAGAGCCTGCCCTGCAGGTTGGCTCCGTAATTGAAGAAGGGATGCACTGAGGAGGTCTCTGTGCTGTTGAGGATTGCCATGGCAATGCTGGCGGGAGCCGGGTGGTTTAGGCAGACGCTGGCTTGGATTCTGCATGCTTCAAAAAAACCAAAAAACCCCCAGGTTTCAGTTGCAGTCACACTGCTCTGTTTGTGGGGCGCTTTCCCTTCACCGTCACTGGCGGCTGCTACCCCGAGCCACTCCCTGCCTGCCCAGCCGGGCTTGGGACGGTGTGGCTGCGGCACCGGAGCATCCTGCGGGGTCTTCCCTCAGACCACCCTTTCTTTTCCTTCATTGAATGTTAAGTGGAAATGTAATGCGGGCGTCCATCAGCCGCTGGACCGGGCCGCCGGGGTGCTGGGAGTTACGCTGCTGGAGGCCAGGCAGCACAGTAGGAAAGGCGCAGCCAAGGACCGTCCTGTGGCTCTGCCTGGGATTCACGTGTCGGCGAGGGTGCGCGTCAGCACCAGCACCGGGGCCAAGCTGTCGGCACGATTCGCGTCAGCCTCCCCCACGGTGGTGATGTTTCCAGCCGGCTTCAGGGCAGACTTAAGCGGAGAAGAGATTAAGCCCAGACTGGAGCCCAGCCTGCGCTGGGCAGCTGGTCCCCTTGGCCATCCCGAGACGGGGGCTTGCCTTCCGCTGCAGGATCTCTGCTGCCATGGGACAAGATCCCCCAGCCACTGTGAGCTCCCAGCACATTCCTGGCTGCTCCTGCCTCAAAATGTCAGTGCTTTCAGGTTTAAATACTTATTGTTGATACCCTTAAGCAAAAGGTCGCAACATGTGGTGATAAGGGGCATGGACACTTGCTGTTTTCCATATTCCAGTGCAGATTCTTGCCACTGTAGCAGATAAAAAAAACCCTGCCTTAACAAAATACTCATGGATGACCAGGTTTGTTCCTCTCGTGGGGTTTTACCTGGTGATGGACCAGGTTCCAGACGTAAAAAACTCCCCAGAATTTGGCTCTGAAGTAACCTGTGGAGAGTTTTCTTGGCTGAAGAGTTTATCTTAGCTCTGTGGTTGTGAGTAGCTGCCCTGTAAGGATCCGGCAGGGAGTTGTGCTGGGGTGCTGGAAGCTGCAGATGGCCCTGCTGCTCTGGCTCAGGCCTGGGCTGCCCTGCTTGCTTCGTGCTGCGGGGCTCCGGTCGGGGACAGGGGCTGGCCTGGGGTTTGACCGCCAGGTGCTGTCGGGCTGCACAGCGTCGTCTTGCCGAGTGAAATCCTCCGCCAAAGCCTTTGCTGTACTTATTTGTGTGCCTGGCGAGGCCCGGTGTAACTGTTGAACCCTTTCCCTTTGCACAACTGTCATGTTTCCGACGGTCTGAATGACAGGCGGTTCCTGTAATCCCTGAGCAAAACGTGAGCCTCCGTCCCCAGATGGCTGAGCAGAGTCCTTCAGCGGCAAACGATGCATCATTGACTGTGTCAGGCTGAATTAGCAGGCAGGCTCGTCACATTAAGCTCAGGCTCTGAGCTGGCAGTCCCTGTGCTCTAGTGTCACTCGAGCTGGCTGTCACACTCCCGTCCCCACCTCTGCAGCCATGGGAAATCTCTTTGGGCAGCACACAGATAATATACACAGTAATGAAGTAGCTTGAGGGACTAGCTTACTGGCAAACGGGAGCACGGACTGACACCTTTCTCGTGTATTAAGTTGCCTTAAGAGCATTATGTCTGAAGTTATTACTTACACCACTCCTTGCGTACACTTCTTTCTGCATCTCTCCATCCCCCAATGTCTACATGAGTTATGCTTATTAATCTAAAGGCAAATGTGTACAGCTCTGTTTCTAGTCACTCCATCTGTCCCTGCCCTGTGCATTCCCTTGCCCTGTCTCTTCTCATCTCCTGCCTCCGTCACTTCGCTGTGAAGCGAGCGCAAAAAAGTTAAAAGACAAATCTGTGCTGACCTGGTGCTCTCGAGAAATGTCTTTCTGTTAGAAATGCTCCAGGAATTTCAGATTCTGGTTAACAGTGGCAAAACAAGGCAGAAGTGGTTTTTATTTTTTTTTCTCAAAGAAGGAACGGCTGCTGCAGCAGAGATCCAAGCCTGGATTACTGGGCTCTCGCTGCCTCACTGCAATCTAAGCGTACTGGTGCCTCTTTCAAAAGTAAAAGGCTTTCGTGGCTGCTTGTCCTTCTGTTCATACACTCAGAAAGGCGCTAGGTTTCCTTGGTGAGAGCGTGGAGGGTGGGATGGAGCGCTGCCAGCTGGAGCTGTGCGGGCGCCCGCCGTGGCCGTGGGGGCGTCCCTCCCGTGCCGAGCGCTGGTGTGGGTCGGGAGGGACAGACGGACCCTGTCCCTGGGCGCTGACACTCTGCTTCCCACCCTGCAGGTACCTGTGCTCCGGCCCATGGACCTGATGGTGGAGGCCACCCCCCGGAGGGTGTTTGCCAACGCGCATACCTACCACATCAACTCCATCTCCGTCAACAGTGACTACGAGACCTACATGTCGGCGGACGACCTGAGGATAAACCTGTGGAACTTTGAAATCACAAATCAAAGTTTTAGTATCCTTTGGTGCGTGCCGTCCCTGTGGCCCCTCGGGCTGGCCCAGCCCAGCCAAGAGCAGGGATAAGGGAGGTGCCTCGGCTGGCAAGTGGGGTGTAAAAGCCCTGGGAGCCCAGGAACGTGCAAACGTCAGTGGGAGAGTGGGAAAGCTGGATGGGGAGGCAGGTCCCTGGCGAAGGTGAGTGGTGGGGGGGACCTGCGAGGTCCAGCTCCGCGGGAGGCAGCAGAGCCGTGCCTGTGTCTGCTGTGATGGTGACCGAGCGGGTAGCACAGCGTCTCACCTGGCCCCGTCCCCGCACCACGAGCATGGTTCCTCGGTACAGGAGCTTCACCCTCTGGCACGGGCTCGCAGGGGCTCAGGAGTACGAAATAGTGCTGTCCGCCCGCCATGCATCCAACTGCAGAACACCTGAAATCCCATCCGCAGGTGTCATTACCAGGGCACTTCCATTTCGCCTCTGCCCATGCTGCCGGGCTGAGCCATGCTGCCGGGCTGAGCCGTGCTGCCGGCGGGACTCCGGGCTGTCTCCGGCAGGCACATTCGGCTGTCACACCGAGCCGCTCCCGCCACGGCGCAGGGCTCAGCTGGCACCGTCGCGACTGCTGCATCCCGGCGTAGGTGACACATTTTTGAATTTTGCCTGCAGGGTCTGCGTGGGGCGGGTGGGAGGGAGGGGGTCCCACGGGTGATGCAGAAGACAGATGCCTTGGGGAAGACGGAGAAAGGAAATATTAATCGTGCAGTCTGCATTGTGCCCTGCAGCAGGGTGACAGGCTGCCAGTCACAGTTGTACAAATGAGGTCGTGCCAGTCACCCTTGTAACAGCCGCATCAGAAATAATAACAACAGGGCACTAATCATCAGTGATATTTATATAGTGTTTCCTACTGAGAAACCCCCAGGGTATGTGGCAAATTTAGGCAGCTGGAGAGGATTTCAGCAATCACAGGCATGTGGCTGGTGAGAGCTAGAAGTGGGTATGGTTGAGCAGGGCTGCAATGTGTGTTGCGTTTCGGGGAAGAAGGTGAGGAGAACTAAATTTGGGTAAAACCTCAGGGAGTTTAGATGGCCCGATGGAGTTTGGCCAAGGTGCAAGTAGAGCACCCAAAACACTTGATCCATGGAGAAACGTCACCATGAGAGATGTCCACTCGCATGTCCCATCCCGCCAGCTCTGCCCAGTGCCTTGGAGCCCCTTCCTGGGGTGTCCCTGGTTTGGCTGTGTTTGGCCGAGCCGCGGGACCAGCCCCACCGGGCTTTCTGCAGGGCGCCCGGCGCGGCGTTGGGTGACGCTAGCATGGCAGGGAGGAGAGCTGCGGCAGCACCCCCTGCCTGCCCGGGCAGGTGAGGAGCACGTTGCTGGTTTTCACTTTTGGTGATAAAAACCAAATCTGGTCCCTGCCTGACTGAGAGTTGAGAGTAGGCAGTGCTGTGGATTGGAGTTCCCTACTTTTGTTCGTGTCACCTAGCCCCTGCACGGTTTGGTGGGATTTGAAACCTCTGCTGAGCAAAGCATCGGGGCTGCCGTGAGGGGTTATTGCGGGTCAGAAGCGCAGGATCGCTACAGAACCGTGGGGAGTGCAGCGGCATCGTGACACCACGTGGTCCTGTACCGCTTCTCATTGCAGACTGTCAGCATGCCTTACAAACACCAGTACACCCAGACTTGCGGCAACCCGGGAGGGAGTGCTCACCGTGCCGCAGGGCCGTGCGCTGGGTTCAGGTCTGGCTTGGACTGGGATCCCAGTTCTGCCGTGGACCTGCAGCGTGGCCGGGCTGCGAAACCACTCAGTGACTGGGAATTGCAGCAGCTTCTTCTGGGGGAATGCTTGCTGTTGTAAAACACCCCACAAGGGTGAGACACTCTTTTTAGTTATTTTATTTTTTTTTTTAATTCCTGTCTTGCCTGGAACAGCAGGATCTTAATTTGCTTTCTGGGGGGTGAGGAAAGGTGCTGTTTCTTTTTCCCCCTGTGCACAGTGGGTAAATTGTCCCATGCTGGGTGTCTGGATTGCACTGTAAGCTCTGAAGCCGCTTCCACCGGTGACCGCTGGCTCGGTGTCAGGCTGGGATGGATGCTTGTCAGCCGTCCCCTGCGGCACCGGGATGCTCTGTGGGGCTGTGCAGGTCCTTGCTGGCACATCCACGGGGCCTGGGGACAGGGTCTGTGGCTCAGTTTCCAACCCAGCATTTCACCAAGCCCAGGCATGTGAAATACTGTGGAAATTACACGTCCCTGAGCAGCCACCCCTGGGTTGCGGTGATTTTCTGTTGGTCGTCATGCTCTGGGTTTTGTTTCCTCCCCGTCGTTTTTGGCGCGTTACTCTCCGTGCCCCAACGCTGCAATAAAAGACGTTTACTCTGGCCTGGGGAAAATGGGCAGAGTTAGGTCTTGTGCCGGGGCAGAGGGGCTGCAGGCTGTGGTACCGGAGCTGTGGTCCCCGGCTGAGCAGACACATTGGCTTTCCCCTGCGTTGGCACTGGCTGGTCCCCGCTCAGAGCTGCGGTCCTGCCCCAGGATTGTGCCGGGAACACCAGGTTTGCCTGGCGCAAGGGGAAGCCCAGGTGCCCAGAGACGGCAGTGGGAGGAGACCCCGCGGGAGGAGCAGGGTCTGGGCCAGGCCACGTGGAGCTCCTTGACTCACCCTGCCAGACATCGTGGACATCAAGCCAGCCAACATGGAGGAGCTGACGGAGGTGATCACGGCTGCCGAGTTCCACCCGCACCACTGCAACACCTTTGTCTACAGCAGCAGCAAAGGCACCATACGGCTGTGCGACATGCGCACCTCCGCCCTCTGCGACCGCCACGCCAAGTGTGAGTACAGCCCCCGCCAGCGGGACGGCCGGGATGGGGTCCCCTTTGGGTTCAAAGAGCCCAGAAAAGGGAGTGTGGAGACCAACCTGGGCTCAGGTCTGTCCTGCCACCTTGCCCCATCCTCCCTCCGGGTGTGCCAGGCTGTGGTCCTGCCTGCCCCGGGGTGTCCCCATGGCCACCCGCCCTCAGTCCTGCCCGTCCCCGAAAGGAGCAGCTTCCCCTGGGGCCTGGCCCCACATCCTTTGTGGGGGGAGCATGTTAAGAACCCATGGTGATGTTTCAGCAGCAGCGGGTCCAAGGGCTCACCGGGATGTCCGTGCACAGCGATGATGGAGCTGTCAGTGCCAGAAGACAGGGAGTGCTGTGTTGCTTCAGGCTGTCCAAATAGCCCCATGTCCTCTTGTCAGCTGTGGTTGATGCCGCAGGGGTCAGGGTGTGCAGAAAAGCCGCCTCAAAATGTGGAATAAGCTGGGCAGCTAGGGAGCTTGTCCTTGGTCTTCCCTGGGCTGATGCAGTGAGTGAGCTGCTGCTGAGGCAGCCAGCTAAGCCTGGTTCCTGCTCAGCCTGTACGTGTCAGGAGGTCGTTACTGGAAATATTCTCCTTATCAGCAACTACTCAGTAAAATACCGGCACAAAAACCTACGGTGTGTATGGCTGGGCTGGTAAATACCTGTTGCTGTTCTTTGTGCCCTAGCAGTTCCCAGCAGCTCTGTGCTGAGCACAGTGTTGTAAATAAGACACAAAGGTGGGACAGACCTAAAGGAGTTCGGTACCTGCCTTAAAGAGCGAAATGTGGCAGAAGCAAGGGCCGCCACGCTGCGTGACTGGACAGCTAAACCCCTGTGTCTCCTGTTCTTGTCAGAGTTTTCTTCAGAAAATGGCCATATCTTGTGGGAAATTAAGGAGATTTTCAGTACTCAAAGTGTGGTCATGTTATGAGACTAAGATGCACAAACCGGGTGCAACTTATTGGAGCCCCATGCTAATAACCTACGCCCAGGGAGCACCTGGGTGTGTTTCAGGGTTTGGTCTCCTAGAGGCGATAGGGAATTGCACACCAGCTATTGCGTCTGGGCTTTTGAGCTGCGGCCGCAGCCTGATACCTGTTTTTAACTGGAGTAAAGTGGATGGGGAGGAAAGCTTACATCGCTGGCTGGAGATTTGGAAATATTGAATGGCAGTTTCCCCAAATCCTGAGCAAAACACACCTTTCTATTCTTACATTTCCCGACCGTGCCTTGCAGTCCGACAGTGATGGCTCCCAGCTGAGAGTCAGAATACAATTAAGGAGCAAATAAAATTCATTTTCCTGACACTTCAGTGGCAGAAGCCCTCCCCAGCGTTTCCCTTTGTTTGGGCACTGCTGCCTCCTTCCAGCCCTCGGCAAGCACACCGGCCAGCGGTGGATCCCGGCTCGGGTTGACCTCTCCCGTGACATTTCCTTATTGATTTCCCTCCATCCCTCAGAAGCATCAGCCTCAGTCAATTGCAGTTCAGCAGATGTGTGAGTCGAAATTGAGACAGTTCATCAAAGTTCAAAATGAAAAGCAACATTGGCTTTCGGAGGCGAATCCTCCAACGGAGACATTTAATAACTGTCAATATTTAATAAAAATGCAGAAGATAGCGCTGCACATCCCAGTCATGTTTATTTAGATAGATGCAGTTTGCTGCTTGGGGCCAGCTTTTACTTATGTGCTTCTTCTATTAAATTTTGTTTGCCCGTTTTATTTGAGGCTCCTGCAATCTGTGACATTGGGCGTGTTACCTCCAGCCGGTAGCTGGCCTGAGAGGCCAGCAGCTTCCATATGGAAATGCCAGCTCCGCAGGGATGTGAAGAGCCGTGTGCTGCCACCCTGCGAGGGGCAGTGAGGAGGGGATGCCTACCCTGCGAGGGGCAGCAAGGAGGAGATGCCTACCCTGCGAGGGGATGCCTACCTACCCTGCGAGGGGCAGTGAGGAGGGGATGCCTACCTGGGCACCCCATGCACAAAGAAATCGTGTGCATTGTCCGAAGCACCGCAGGAGGCCAAAGGGGAGATCGGGATTCCTGGAGCAGCTGGTAACACCAGCAAAAGTAATGCCGTTTGAAAAGCATAAGGGAAAGTGAGGAAAAACCCCGTTGGGGGTTACTGCAGTTATTTCCCTAGCAAAAGGCATTGGGCTTT
Organism: Anhinga rufa; assembly: GCA_013400875.1. Classification (NCBI taxonomy): domain Eukaryota; kingdom Metazoa; phylum Chordata; class Aves; order Suliformes; family Anhingidae; genus Anhinga; species Anhinga rufa. Next base: position 35,645 of record VZTV01110119.1, read on the forward strand.
CCACCTTTATTTTTCTTTTTAAGGAGCCACCAGTGCTTGTACCTGCCAGACTCAAACAAAAGGCTCAGAGAACAGCCCGTTCCCCAGAGGGGGCCCTTGACCTTCTCAGAATCACAGAGTGCTTTGGGTTGGAAGGGGCCCTTAGAGGTCACCCAGTCCAACCCCCCTGCAGAGAGCAGGGACAGCTTCAGCTAGAGCAGGATTCTTGTCTTTTCACTGCTGACTGCCTTACCGCAGCGCTACCAAACGTTTATTCTTTGCTGAAAACAGTTTCAGCTTTGGTTAGAAATAAGCAGCACACAAAGCTGCTTTGATAAGGTAACCGACAGCGTACAGATTTCACCCTCCGATGTTGCAGATGCATTTCTGCAACAAGCCCGCCCCTCCTTGTATTTGGGCAGGCGCTGCTGCCTTTTGGGGACGCCCCAGTGAGGAAGACCCAGGCAGGCTCTGCGTCGCTGCTGCTTTCCAAGCACGTGGTGGAAAGGCCGGCAGGCTCCCTGAGGAGTAGGATCACCCTGTGGGCTGTGCAGCCCTTCTTGGCCATCTCCGGGTTTTCTTTGGTCTGTGTCCCCATGGAAAGGGTGCTGATGAAGGCTGCTCGGGAAGGAGGGCTGGCAGAGGGAGCCAGTGCGGGGAGGGCAGCTCCTGCTCAGTGTCAGAGGAAAATAGGTTTGTTGTGTAATAGAATTAGTGCTCAGAAATCCTTTCGGTGAGCTCGGCAGCCCAGATCTGCTTCTGCAGCGGGAGCAAAGCCACAGAAAAGCCTCCAGCCGGGAAGCAAAACCAGCCCCCCTGAGCCCCTGCCCTGCCCAGCTGCATGCTGTGGTTCTCCGACCCGCTCCGCCGTCACGGACCCGGTGGCACTGCCTGCGTGCTGTGACGCCAGCCCTGGCAGAGCCCCTGTTGCTCCCAGCGCCAGGACCGGGAGGGTCCAGGCATCCCGTGGAGGAGCGGGCGACCGTGGCCCTGCTGCCCGGTGGCCGTGGGGACGGTGCTGGCAGCACTGGGGACAGCCGGGTCCGGCCACCCCCCAGACAGCAGCTTCCCCCCTCCTGCCTCGGGGCTGCCAGGGCCCGTGCTGGTGCTCGGAGCACGCTGCCGAAAGCGCTTTGTTAACCTGCACCTCATCCACGAGGAAGAGGAACACGTTTTGTTGCCTTGCTATGGACAGGAAGAATGAGGCAGAGAAGCGAGTCACTCGAGTTGACGGGAGAAACTGGCACCAGACTAGTAATTTGTGCTCCTTAACCCATGGCTGCAAGGCTCCTGCACCGCTGGGCTGAGAGTGGATTGCAGACTTGATTTTTCCAATGTAAAGCAAAGCTCAGTTCTCTGCCTGGGCTAGCTTAGCTTTTCATCAGCGGTGATCATGATTAATTTTGTGCTTAGGTGACCTCTCGGTGGAGTTCTGCATTTTTATTTGACGCAAGAGAAGAAGTGGAGGGTTAATGTGTTTGCCCATGCAAGCGCTGCCCCACTGTGCTTCCAGGTTTCCGCAGGGGCCCTTTTTATTACCAGATTAACCGGAGCCTCAGCTGAAATCCAGACGGGTCCGATGCCATGCCCAGGGCTTACGCACTAAGTGGCTCCATCGCTTTCAGTGCACGGGCCGGACGGGCCGCCGCGCACACGTGAGAGGCGTGCAGCCCCTGGGCCGGCGTGCCGGCGGCGGGCACCGCGCGGGCGTGCAAGGAGGCGCAAGGAGGGCTGCGGCACAGGCGGCAGCGCGCAGGAGGCAGCGCACCCGAGCCAGAGCCCCGCAGAGACGCTTGGCCCATGGCCCTGCACTGTCAGGGCGGGTTCCTCTGTACAGGTTAATACACACCCGTGCTGAAACACAGCCCCCAGTTAAACCCACAGTGTGCTTGCTGGCGGCCAGTCCCAGTACCACCCCTAAAGCTCAGCAGGGAATAGCTATCGTGTAGGAATCGCCTGCTCAAGCAGATCTCAGATTGATTGATGCACAGTCCTTTTATCTGACAGGTCGCTTAACGCAGCTGGTCATCTGGTGGAACCTGAAACTCAGGATAGCAAAGGAGGGGGAGAGGAGGAGGAGAGAGAGGGGAGCTGGGCTCTTTCCAAAGAGAGGGGAGTAGAGGGGCGAAATAGCCGCACCTGGACTAAGCTAACTCCTCCAGCCTACACGCGTGGGTTTGGGGAGACGCTCGCCGTGCTGCGGTTGTCTGCAGCGCGCTGCGGCTGAGCAGAGGGCTCTTCCCGCAGCAGCTGCCTGCCCAGCCCCGAGGCGCCCACGTCCCGCCGCGTGCGGGGCTGGCCTTGCCAGGAGGTGACCCTGCCGCTTGGCTGGCCAGGGTCCTCTGAACGCCTGGAGAGGCTCGGCCTCACCCGTGGAAATCGCCCTTGCCAGCTCCGAGGAGCCTGAGCCACATGTCCCGGGGTGCTGCTGCATGCCGTTAGCACGGGCAGGGGTGAAATTAAAGAGTGCCGACTCTGCAAAGCCAAACCAGGCTCCAGCAAAACGCAGCCACTCCCATGTTCCTGCTAACAGTGTGTTCTCTCTACCTATTTTTTCAGCTTAGCATTTATAGAGGAAAAAGGTTATGTAAGTAGGGAACAGAGATCTGATGCCCCGTTGGAAAACTCACTTTGTGTAGGCAAAGCCAGTCCTGCGCAGCACTGGGTGCCTGCGGGGCTAGCTGAGCTCCGCTCTCGTTGTCCCAGGGTTTGGCTGGAGCAGAGCTGAGCTGGTAGTGTCGCCCCCAAAACTAATCATCGCCTTCCTCCAGCCCCTCGCAGGAGCTAATGGTGTCCTGCTGCACCAAATAATAGGCCTGGCAAGACCTCAAGCTAAGAATTAACTAGTTGGTTGTGCAAAATCTCCAGGGGGTGAAGAAGAAGCCTCTTGTGCCACCCTGAGCTCATTCAGCCAAGCAGGAAACCTGTTGCCTTCGCAACGCTCTCCCATCTTCATCTGAAATCAAAACTTCCACCTGGTGAATCATTCGCCTCTAACAGGGCGGGTGTTGGGGCTGAGCTGAGAGGAGACACTGAGCCCAGAGAGGGACCCGAGTGACAGCCATGACCCCAGCCGGGGCTCGGTGATGATGCAGTGCAGCCTTGCTGTGCTTTCGGTTTTCCAGTCTGCGTTGCTGATTGTCGTGTTAAGAGTTTAAATGAGGACTAAGAAAGAAAGCACAGTACTTGGATTGCTGTTAAATTATTGATGAGTGGTTAAATTTATTGATGACTGAAAAAAAACCCACTTGCCTTGAAGCTGCCCCAACAGAAGGTCCGTCTGCCCGAGGGGTGCTCCAGCACGGGGCAAGGACAGAGGCAGCAGCTCAGGGACGTCGTCTCCAGAAATGTCATTTGAATGACTGCTCTCTGCATTGGTAGGTCTGGTTTTTGCTTTCCAGTATCAAAGCCCTAGTACGGCGGGCAAGGAGGCTGGTGCAGGGAAAATGCAGTTAGCCTGGACCACACTTCACCTCTTAGCTGCTCTCAATTTTAAAAAGTTGGCGGCTGCCCTGCGCTGGACTGCATACGGGACTGGATCCTGGGCTGTGCGCGGCTGGATCCTGCACTGGACTGGGTGCGTGGCTGCATCCTGCCTTCTCGCCCTGTGCACAAATTCCTCAGCACAGAGGAGGTGCTGCACGGGACCCCCTTGCTCTCCCGCTGGGCTGGGGCTGATGCTTCCATCCTGCCCCAGCCCCTTCCTCGGCATGGCCGCAGCCCGCGCTCTTCTTCAGCGCCAGCTCCCCGCTGCGGCTCGGGCAGGGCCCAGCGGCCGGGGCATTGCCGGAGGAGGGAGCGGAGCGGCAGGGCAGAGCAGATGCGGTGCTGTGCCAGCGGGATGCGGTACCTGGTGACGGAGAGCTGTCCTCAGCCTTCGTACCGCAGGCGCCTCACCCTTGCTGACTTGTCTCGGTGCTGCCTCAGCCCCTGGGCTCAGTCTCTGAGGCCTTTCCTGTTTGCCAGTTGATCCGCAATTTAACATCTTCTGCTTCTACAGTATCAGCAATCATTTCCTCTTGGCCCTGTGCTATAAACTGAACACCTCCAGCCTTGACATAAGCTCACATAGGCGCATCTGTGACGGAAACGATGCAGCCATTAAAAGGAGCCTCACGAAGCCAGCCGACCTGGTGCGAGCAAGCCTGTGATGACTACAGCAAAGACAAGTCATGGCATTCAGACGCTCTCCACAGACTGCCTCAGATCTTTATTTTCTCTTGTTGCTGTTGCTTTTCTTATCTAAAAAGCCTGACGTGTCATCAGATTTCCTGCTGGTGATTAAAGGACCCAGAGCTGGGCCCTGCTGTGGGCAATGCCATTTCTGATTTGTAGAGAGATCATTTATACTGGCACTTCAGGCGCTTTTTTTTCCGCCAGGCGCAGGAGCTCGGGCGTTGGTACCACCGGGCTCAGCAAGGGGGTGATATCGTGGAGCAAACGCAAACGCCGGCGCTCGGTGCGGTGTTGCGCAGGGCAGGCTGCCGCTGGCGCATCCCCTGCTCTGGCGCCGGTGGGTCGGAGCCAACAGCCGCTGCGGCAGAGGGTTTGTAGCGGAGCCTCGGTGCTGGGGACGAGGGTTGGACAGACGCAGCTGGCAACTGGATTTTTCTCCAGTAGAGAAGTGAAGCGGTGTGAGCTTCTCCATGTTACCCAGCAGTATCTTTTAATGCTGTGCTGGAGAGGTGTCTGTAGAGGTGGAAAGAGGATGTCCCCGCAAGAGCAGCATCTCCCTTGATGCATCTCTGTGATGGTTTTTTGAAGCCACACTTGCCCAGCTGACGTTACTTTGAAATCAAATTTGTAAATACATTTAATCTGGAACTTCATCGGTCTCCTTCAAACTGTTCAAACTGTGATTTATTCAAAGACTGATCAGATTAAATCTGTAGGTTGCAGTGGCTATAAAATATTTACATTGACTTTCAGTTACGCTGCACATTGATTTCTAGAGAGCAAAAGTGACATGCGAGGCTCTAAATCTTCTGGGCTTCTGTGGTGCTGTTGATAGATTGGTCTGCAATGATCCCTCTTGCTTATTGTACACATTAAAAACAAAGGAGCTTCGAATGTGCCAAGTAAAATCCTTAAAATACGGACATTTGTCCAGTCTGGGCCAAACCCAGAAGTGGGGCACGTCCGCCCAGCCTGCCGTGGTGACGTCCTGCGGGGACGTGGGTGCCTCTGCTCGGCGGCTCCGGAGCCGGAGGGGGTTTGGGCGTTGGTGGCAGCTGCCCTGGGACGCTGGCTCGGTGCCGTCTGTTGGTCTCCACAGCCAAACTAGAGTTTCCTTTGCCACGTGGCAGCATGGCTCCGGGGATGCCCGCTCCCCTCCTGGGAGCATCTTGCGGTGCCGGGGCAGGGTGGCAGGTCCCTGGCCTGGGGACAGGGAGCTCCTGCCTCGGCTGATGCTGGGGCTTGTCTTCCTATTCCGCAGTTTTTGAAGAGCCCGAAGACCCAAGTAACCGGTCATTTTTTTCTGAGATCATCTCCTCAATCTCCGATGTCAAATTCAGCCACAGTGGGAGGTACATCATGACCCGGGACTATCTCACTGTCAAGGTGTGGGACCTGAACATGGAGAACCGGCCCATCGAGACCTACCAGGTGAGTGTGGCACAGCCGGGCACCTGCAGCGCTTCTGCCCGAGCCGTGCTCCCGGGCCGGCGGCAGCGGGGACGGGTACGAACCCGGTGGATGGGAGTGTCGTGCCATTAAATCATGGAAAGCAAACGAAGAACTGTTAAATATGGGCTCGAGTGGCCTGGTGAATTGTAACCGGCATCCCCAGGGTGGGTGTGGGTGAGGAGGGGAAGCCCAGGCGCTGGCGCCAGCAGGGCTGCGTGGGAGGCAAGCGTTGGGGCAGAGCAGTGGTCCTTGCCACCCTCTGCCAGGGGACGTGCCCCGGCGCTGCCCGAGCTGTCGTGAAGCAGTGCTGGTGCTGCTTCTTACAGTGGAACGGTGGCCGCGGTCAAGGGCGTGCAGTAACGGGCTGTGCCCAACGTTGCCTGGCTCGGCTGCAGAGACCGTGGGGCTGGGCCGGGTCCTTCAGCCCCGGCAAGTGCCGGGCTGGCGTTTGCCGGCCGCTGGGCTGTGCCGGTCGGCGCGGGGGCCTCACACCCCGTCCCTCCCTGCCGGCAGGTTCACGACTACCTGCGGAGCAAGCTCTGCTCGCTCTACGAGAACGACTGCATCTTCGACAAGTTCGAGTGCGTCTGGAACGGGTCTGACAGGTGAGCGGTGCGGCGGCGCGGCTCCTCCCCGACACCCAGCCCATGCTTTGGGATGGCCCCGGTGGGGTCCCTTCCCCGGCCTTCGGCTGGGCGTGGGGTCCTAAACCCGCAGCCCCGTACCCAGGCGCTGCCGAGGGTGTCTGATGGGCTCCCGGCTCTCTCCTGGGTGCGTTCGGTTCCTGCCTCCATCTCACCCGCGCCCGGAGGAGGGTGGTGATGCATTTGGCTCCAGATTGCCGAAATCTGGGGATGACGACTAGTCATGCATAAATCACACCGAGCCAGGTGGCAGAAAGCATGCAAGACCAGTTGACCTGGCAGGATCGACACTTTTTTTTTCCTCCAAACCATCAGAGCGAGTTAACAAGGCACAACTGGGCCCGAAGCCCAAATTCCAAATCTAATCCAAAACTCATTATGCCTCTGGATATTCGGTCTGCCTCTAGTCACGAGGCAGTTTGCCTCTAAAGAGGTGTGAAAATCGCTGGGTTCGGGTCAGCTACATCTTTGTCATAAAGACTGATCTCTGTAGGCATTGTTATCCTGAAAGGAATCGCCTCCCCCACGCACATGCGTCAGGGGGCAGAAGGACGTGGGGACATGGCTTCGCTGGCCGAGGCTGAGCCTTCTGGCGCAGGACAGGGCACGAGCTGCCCGGCATCCCGGTGGTGCCCCGTGTCCTGGGCAGGTCTGGGGTGTCGCAGCGGGGCCGGGGCCGGGGCCGCGCGCCGTGACCTGTCCTTCCTCCCTCCTCGCAGCGTCATCATGACCGGCTCCTACAACAACTTCTTCCGCATGTTTGACCGCAACACCAAGCGCGACGTGACGCTGGAGGCCTCGCGGGAGAACAGCAAACCCCGCGCCATCCTCAAGCCCCGCAAGGTCTGCGTGGGCGGCAAGCGGAGGAAAGATGAAATTAGCGTGGACAGTCTGGACTTTAGCAAAAAGATCCTGCATACAGCTTGGCACCCCTCCGAGAATATCATTGCCGTGGCAGCAACAAATAACCTGTATATATTCCAGGACAAGGTTAACTAGGAGGACAAGTTGTTCTTTAGGAATCTCATGTACTGAATACTAGTAAACACAAAATTTCACATGTTTTTCTTTCTTTCCTTTTATTTTCCTTTTCCTTCCTACTCCTTTGGTCAGTTATTCCTCTGCAGACAGCGGTTGTGCAGAGCAGCACTCCTGCACCCCCCGGCACCTGGGGCAGCGGGGGCACACCCAGCAGACCCCAGATTTCTCTTTCTTTACGCAGTGAGAGCTAAGGCGTAACGTGGGGCAGCTGGGGCGGTATCAGGCTTTCGCTATCCTGGTGTCCCCAGGCGGCCCCGGGACGGCTGTAGCTGTCTGCCGATGTACCAGCGTGGTGGTGATGCGGCAGCGTGGGCTGTCGGGAGGAGGAGGGCAGGGGGCGTGCGGTGTGTGCCCTTGGGGAGTTCTCTTACAGCAGCCCCGCTCTGATCGTTTTAAACTTGATCCTAGAAATACTCCATCTGTTACGTTGTAAGATCAGAACGTCGCCCCCTTTGCCATTTTTCACATTTGTCTTTTTATTATTATTATTATTATTATTTTGTGTCTTTACCAACAGAGACAGCAAAACCAAACGTAAAATGGAAAAGTTCAGATTTGCAACGGACAACCTTAAAGGGGGGGATCTGCTGCACACCCAGCGGTGTCTGCTCTGGCCAGGCTGCTACCTTCCCCCCCACCCCACAGAAACTCTCCCGAGGATTTGGCTTTGTAGATACTGTGGTGCCTTTTTTGGTATATGAAATACCTTTATAAACGATGCTTCCAAACTGCATTGATTGCAAACCAAACTGAACCTGGGCTTTTCTTCTGCATTTCTTGTCTTTTGCTTTGGTCATTTTTACTTGTTCTGTTGTAAGCGCTTGCATGTTGTGACTGTCTCTCTCTCTCTCTCTCTCTCTTTCTCTCTCTCTTTCTCAATTTATTTATTTATTTATTAGATTTTTTTTAAAGATAAAGTTGCTAATTTATGACCTTCTAAAAAAGAATCCAACCACATATTGCTGTTAGTACCTGACTGCTTCAGAGAGAGGCTGTCTGTGGTCCTACATTATTATAATAATGATAATAACAATAAAACCAATAACTCTTCCTCTTTGCATGGCAAGGCTGCCCCTTTCTACTCTAAAGATTGTTCAGGTCCCTCTTTTACTTGAACAACTGTTCAGTTAAAAAAAAGAACTACTGATTTTTCAGTCAATCTGAAAACTGCTCCTGCAAGCAAAGAGCAAATGAATAAATAAAGTCAATTAAAAAAGTTCAACACCGTCACTTTAGAAGTGGCTCGGTAAGGGTGACCCTGCTGTGCGTCCGTCCCGCGGGGGCTGCGAGCATCCCACCGGCGCCTGCATCCTTGCAGGGACCCCCGCTCGACTCTAAGGGCCAAGTGCCCTCCTGGGACAGCCTCTCTGCCCGGCACTGCGAGGATCCCCAGCGTGTCCCGCTGTGGCCTCCCAGCTCTTACACCCAACAAGGGAGACGAACTGCCGCTGACTCGAGGAGCGCAGGGACGGCGAGGAAAGCCAAGCTGCGCAGCGGCAGGGACCCCCGGCTGCGCCGGCGCCTGGGACGGAGCCTCGGGGTGCTGACCTGCTGGGGCGCCCCGTCCCCACCTCGTGCGCCTGCGCAGGGCAGCAGCGGGGAGAGCTTGCTGCCTTCGGAGGAGTGATCACAAGGGAAAAAAACCACAAAGTGCACTGGCTTATAAATTTATTACATGTGATGGCTTTCAGGATAAGCTTTTTTTTAAAAAATGAAATGGTAAAAAAAACGTAGCAAGAGTAAATGAACCATTTTTTAAAAAAAAAATATTCTTTTTTGGTTCCTATAAAGAAAGCCTGCACTCTGGTATCAGAAGTAAAGTTGTCCCAAATGTGTCTCTGTGTGGAGTCGCTGCTTGCTGTGCCTCTCGCGCGCTGGGTGACGGTCGCTCTGTGGCACCCGGTCGGCGTCTGAAGGAGGTCCCTGGTCAGAGGTTGGCCGCCAGATCTGAGCTGATGGGGGGCGGCTGGGGGTTGCAGAGACCCCAGGGATTCTGCATCCCCGCTGAGGGTACGGGACATCGGGGCAGTGGATAATTAGGAGACGGGTGAGTGGGAATGCAGCCTCCCCCTCCAGTGGGGCACACCATGGCGAGGGTTGATCCTTGGGTGCAGGGGGCCGTGGCGGGGCTGAGCAAACATCCCACCGGTCCTGCATCCGCTGCTGGCAGCGCACGGGATGGGGTGCGGAAACCCTGGGGTGCGCCGGTGTCCCCACGGCCATGTCACCCAAGTGCAGTCAGGCATGGCATGGGCCATGGTGCCAGGGAGCTCGCAGCCGGGGCGACCGTCGCCAGCCTTAGCCAGGAAGAACATCTGCTTTTGGAAGCCACACTGTCCAACAGCATCCTGAAATCACGTCTGTGAAACTCGTGGTGATCATCCATAAGGAGGGATGTTTGGCATCGTATCCATCTGTTGTAGGTGGTTTCTGTTCTCCCCACTGCGGCCACACACGCAGAGCCCTGCTCGCAGCCCAGCGGGGTCGGTGGCCTTTCCCACAGGGGAAGGTGCCGGTTGCCTCATTTCTGCACCCGCAGCACGTTACCCTGCGGCAGAGCGCGGCAGCTCCCGACGATGCCGGGGTGGAGCAAGGGCGCGGGGTGCACGGCGTGGCTGGTGCCGGTGCTGCGCAGGAGACGTGCTGGGGAGGTGCCACCACGGCCGGCCGTGCCTGTGCTTTGTCCCAGGGGACGTCCTGGAGTGGCAGCCACTGTCGGCACAACCCTGCGCGTGGTGGAGCCCCCGCCATGCGCTCGGGTGCCAGGGGGGCATTAATTCCCTTTGCAGGCTTAGCTAAGTGCAGTGGGGTGGATAAGCTTGGGGTGTTGCTTTCTTTTAAAACAGTCCCTTTTGGTCATTTGCAGCCTGCTGCAGCAACACAAAAGCAACGGGCATCTTGAGGGGCACTGAGGAGGGGAGACGCTGTATCCAGCCGGGAATCGGTTGTGTTCAGCAACTGCAGGGAGCCCTACCTCGGTCAGTGAAGCAGTCACCCAGTGTGGTACTTGAGCTGGCCCTCGATGGTTATGTGCAGAAAGCTGTCCATCTGCAATCCCCAATGCTTTCGGCAGTCGTAGAGGGGCATTTGAGACTAGTGAGGGACGCTGTGTCGAGGGGCAGCGTGCATGCCGTGCGAGCAGTGTCCGTTGATGCCGTGCGTGGGATGCTGCCCAGTGCAGGCGGTGTCTGAGGGGCAGGCTGCTGCCTGACAGCCCGCAATCGATGTCCTGCTCACTCATGCAGGGAGCAACATTATCACATCCCAGATATTGGCCCCGCAGCCCAGCCTCAGCACTAAATATCTCCAATAACAGGGCTATGTGGAGTGACAAGGGCTATTACTCTTGCCCTGCAGCCTGGCCTCTGGAAAATGGAGCTGCTGGACCCTTCTGTCCGGTGACAGTGCCTGGGGAGAGAGTCCGACCCTGTCCAAACTCCCCCTGGCATCAGGCACTGGCTCAGCAGAGCGAGGCAGGAGATGGGCGTTTCCACTTATCCAGGGTCTCTCTACCACAAGCTGGAGCCACAGGCTAACGGGAGCTGGACTCCCCTTTGCACGAGGTTTGCAGGAACAGACCACGGGTGATCGTGTGGGGATCTTCGTGCCTGTAAACGAGCCGTTCTGGGTGGACTGTTGAGCCCTCTCCCTCGGCAGTCTGATCAAACACCGTATCTCACAGAAGCCAAACACAGCTTTAGCTCCATACACAAGCTTGGCAGTAAATACATATATTTTTTTACTGATTCTAGCATGCTCCTGGCCTTGTGCAGCGTTTCAGCTGAAGCCAACTTGTCATCGATACGAGGTGGGGCTGGGCCCTTCTCCCTGCCTTGGCTGGGGCTCGGGTGAGATGCTGCAGGTCGCTCCTGGCATCGCGGTGGCTGCAGAGCTCGCTGCCTCACCGCTTCCACACAGGCACTGACAGTCAATTCATCGCGACGGGGTTGGGCAGCTTCCCTGCAAACTTCCCCCCTCGCACTCGGGGAGCGCTGCGGCGGAGCCGGGGAGGGCACAGCACGGCTGGGGCTCCCCTCGCTCCCTCCCGCTCCGGTGCAGGTTGGACAACTCGCCGCCGCAGCGAGGAGCGGTGCCTGGACCCCGTGCCACAGCCCCGACCTGGCACAGAGGCCGGGGCTCACCCGCCGCTGCCCGGCACGGGCAACAGCAGGTCCTGCAGTGCTCTTCAGGAAGAATCTGGTTTTATTTTCCGTTTGATATCACTGCTGAAGGCTAAGTTGGCTTTACAATGCACCTAAAGCAGGGTCTGACGGAGGAGCAGCTTGCCTGGGTGAGCCGCAGGGCAGCGGTTACCACCGTACTGTCTGCCCTGACCCGTGCAAAGGTCTGACACACCGCGCGTGGCACGGTGCGAGCTCCCGTCTGCCTGTGCCATGCCGTGCCGTGCCGGCCCTACGTGCTGTGCCGTGCCGGCCCTACGCGCCGTACCAGGCAGGAAGGGGCACACGGGGCCAACGCAGGAGGGCTGCTGTTTGCGGTAAATCTCTGGGGGTGTCCAGCAGCTCACCCTCTTCAGCAGGACAAATCTCATTATTTGATAGAGCATTAAAACGAACCGTCAGCTCCTCGGCAGTCCGTGTGCTAATTCTCTGCTGTTCTTGGTGATGAATTTAAGCAGCAGGACCTAATTAGATGCTGCAGGGCATGGATTATGCTGTCAAGGAAATGTTATTCAAACAGACGCTCATTTACCTTCATGTTAACTGTGTGACCTTAATCTACTAAAATGTGCACGGAGCCAAGCCCTGGGTCTATTCCTCGGCGTGCAGCACCCATCCGAGCGGGGCAGCTGGGGAGGGCACCGTGAACGTCCTCATCCGAAGAGCCTCTGGGTAAGTCCCGCATACTCAGAGAGCTCTTCAGCAATCCCAGCCAGGCTTTTGACATTTAAACCAGCCACATTTGTCTTTGCCTTTGTGAAAACGGAGTTATGTGTAGGGCGCTGCAGACTCGGCTCATGGAAGGATCGGTCACGGCCGAGGCCGTGCCGTGCTGCTGTCAATGGGGTAACAAGGGGTGGGAGGGGAAGCCCAAAACATGGAGCTCTAATTTCCAAGCATTTTAAAAGGTTGTGGCATTGCCCCTTCAGGTGCTGAGATCAAAGCTGAAGCTGGCTGCTCCGCAAGGCGCGGAGGTGCTGGGCTCCTCATGTGGGGCACGGGGAGGGTCCTGCAGCCGCGTCCCTGATGCTTCTCTTGACAGAAACTGGAGTCCCCCATGTCCTTCCAGCACCCGGAGTCCCTTGGGGCAGTTCTCGAAAGGTCCTGCGTCCGAGTCCCACTGAGTGCATCCTCCCTTCTGCACCTCAGCTCTCCCCTGTCCTGTCCCCGCCTGGCCGTGCTCACCCCCCGAGCAGCCCAGCACCCCGTCTGCTGCCAGCACGCCTGCGCCAAGGAAGCAACGGCACGGCAGCGAAGTATCATTAGAAAACCAGAGCATATCAGCTGAAAATTAAATTTTAAACAGATTATTTGGGACTGGAAGTTCTTATGCGCTCCCGCAAGTGAAGATGAGATGTGATAAAATTAGGCTTCTGTGACTGTCGTTAGCCACTGACCATAATCATTGCTCGGCGACAGCCACCCCCCCACAGCGCGGTGAGCCGTGGCACCAAATAAAATCACAAAGTTGATAATAAATGCTCTTTTCTTCCCACGTCTCTGGCAGGATGCATCTCACCGTCGCTTTCTTTGCTGCGAATCCCTGCCTTGCTCCCACACACCGCGGTTCAGACCAAGCCAGGCACCTGAGCGCAGCCCGGCTTCGGCACGAGGGCGAAAAGGCCGTCGTGAAGGCGCTTGCTTTGCTCGGCCCACCGCAGGCCGGCAGCCACGCATCACGCGTGGAAAGACAACTTATTTCTAGAGCTTGTGGAATGAGCGTGAAGAAAGCGACAAGGAATAGCGCTGCCGCGGTGATAGCCGCCTGCTGTTGCAGGAGCTGGGCGGCAGCCCCATTGCCGCGGGGGCAGCTGAACACGGTGTGGGCGGAGGGCAGCGTTACGGAGCTGGGGTCATCGGGCACGGGCTGCGAAACATCCTCCGCGGCTGGGAACGTCCCCAGGAGCCGCGAGAGGCACGGCTTGCTTTGGCTGCACGCGTGGCACAGCCCTGGAGACGCGGCAGCCGCCGAGGGACCCCCGGTGCTGCCAGCACCGCGTCCGGGGAAGGAGCGGGGTTACAGGGCCCCGTTTATTGCTGTTCGCGAGACCAGCCGAGATCCCTCGGAAGCCCTGGGTTCTGCACAGGCTCCCAAAGCAGGAGACTGAGAAGAAACCGTCGAGCAGCGCCAGGTCTTTGCTCAGCAGCTGGAAACAGTGAAAAGAAACTGAACCCCGAGACTGGGACTGGCCCTCCTGCTGGTGACGGACCACAGCTCCTTACCCCAGGAACGAGCGCAGCTTTTCAAAATTTGAGTTTCTTTCCCTTTCCTAAGCTTGCTTAGATTTAACTCCTGCCCTGTGACCCCGTTGTGAGCGCTCAGCCCCAGCGGCAGCCCAGCGGCAGGGCTGGCCCAGGGGAGCTGCTGGGCTGCCACAGGAGAGGCGCTAGAAAAGTTGTCAGCATCCCTTATACCCGCCCTCCTCCCCGGAATAGGATCCCGGAGACCATCCCTGCTGGGGGACGCAGGGGACCATGCCCGAGGCGCTGCAGGGACGGGGGACCAGCTCCGCGGTGTCGGGCATCACCAGCGCATCCTCCGGCAGCATCGCTGCGGCTGCAACGGCAGCGCCCCCCACCAGGAGCCCGGTACATTAGGCATAATTGCTTTATCCACAGAATAAGCAGATAAATAAATGTTAATGAACATCTGGCCTCCATAAACAAGATAAATTAAAATTAATAGCAATCTTATTCATTTAGTGAACAAGTTAACCATATTTTAAAACAGCCATAAAAAATGCATGGCTTCCTGCAGGGCCGGGCTAAGCAGAGCAAAAAGAAATCCATTTTCTGGGCAGAGCGGGGCTGCCATGCCCGCACGGCGAGCGAGCGTGTTGCCGCAGTTCCCACCACCACCGGTGTCCTACCCCGGGCACCGTCGGTGCCGTTGCCCAGGCGCGAGGGCCCTGCGCTGGCCGGCGGGCGCGACAGGCCATGGTGGGCGCCGGGATGGCCGCGGGGTACCCCCGCGCCTGGAGGGCTTAGAGCAGCTGAAAATGAGGCTGACCTGTCTGCTGGCATCACTGCTGCCAGCTGGAGTTGTCTGACCCTTCAACGCCAAAACCTTCCTGTGCTGCGGCTGAGTAGGATCTTAGTTTGCTCATAAAAATGAGCATTTTAAGAAATTTAAAATTAAATCACCTTGCACTGCGTTCCTGCGCCAGTTCCTCGCATCTCCCTTGCGTCCCTCACTCCTGTTTTCAGATGTGAGCAAACAAACGTGAGATCTCTCTGCCTGAAGCAGGCAATCCGAAATGCTTGAGACATCCGGTATTCAAATACACCAGGAATTTGTTAAAAATTAAAAAAGCTGCTGAGGTCTGACTTGCTAACGCAAGTTTATCAGCAGCAGCTGCTGATTCCTCCAGGTCCAAGAGTGGCTGTGGAGCCAGGGGCAGCTCTGCTGCTCCCACCCTGCCCGCGCAGGGCGGCCAGGGCTCCCCACAGCCCCTGCAGACGGCTCGCAGCCTCCCCTGCTCCCCTGGCCAGCGTAGCCAGAGTTTAATTTCTGTACTTTCCGGGTAGGAACTACACTTCCCGCAGGGTCTAACATTTTTGGGCTTGCACAGCCTACACCCCTCCTTACTCCGCTTCCGCTCCCAGCAGAGGCATTGCTCTGGCTTGGGTACCTCCACACTGATGGAGCAGGCAGGCTCCAGGAGAGGAGGGATATGCTTGCCCTGAATTTAGGGAGCACGTTCTCACTACAAGCACCGCGTTTCAGATGTCAGCAGTACCCATCCCTCCCCAGGCTGTCTAAATCTGTGACCAGCCTTCCATCCTCATGCTCAGACTGCGAGCGGCTGGCCACCAAAACAAACTGCTGGGGCATGGGGGTGGAAAAATAATCAGTGTCTCATGGAAGAACAAATCCTTCCCCACCCTTCAACTCAGAGGAAGTCAAATACAGAGGAAAGAGAAGGGAATACCTTGACCCCACCATCTCACACTTACGCAAGACTAAAGAACTAAACCAGGAAATCATTTTGCTCGGCACCGCATTGCACGTATGCCGAGCTGGATGCTGCTGCTGAAGTTTAATCCGATGTTGCACAGTGCTTTGGGTACTGTTTTGCCAAACACAGCCACGAATTTAGGCAGCATGACTTCAGTTGTTTGCTTTACTCGTAAATTCACAAGTCCAACAAAATCCAACAAAAACTGGTATTAGGCCTGTACAATCCATATATAAAAAGGGTTCGTTTATTGTAGTTCAAATACATAAACTGAACAATCCCAACAGTTCAAAATTAAACTTTAGAAACACAAGTTTAACATTCAAAACAGGAGTATAGTTTACAAGAATTGCCCAGAGGGGAAATCCACAGTCTAATCCAGAAGTATGTAAAGATCACTTTATCGTAAATAAAAATGCGTTTATACAACCGTCCTGTTCTGCTCCAGTAACCACTGTTATTTACCAGCGTTTCCAACTTTGAGTAAAAATTATTAGACAAATCTTCACTTGGGCAGAGCAACCTGATTTTGCTTCTATTTCATGGATAGGGTAAGGAACAAAGCAGACCTGTGAACAAATTCAGTTTGGTCTCTCGGTCCTAATCCTCCCCTCTCAGTTCTGTATCTGGCTTTAATGGATTTAGCTCCATTTACAATGGTGAAAACAAGCAGAGAATTGGGACTTGTGTTTCCAGAACGCGGTCTTCAGTAATCGATAATGCAAGCTCTCAGCCAGCGTTTCACCTCCTCAGCCAGGGACCGCGGGTAACCATTAGGAAGCCAGTGGCACACATGTAGTACAAGTTCAAACCACAAGCGCGGTCATCCTTAAGACTCACATGTATGACACTACTGAGAAGAACGCCTCCAAATACCAGACATCCACACCTCATATACAGATACTGCATTGCTCTGAGATCTGAAGTTACCAAACACAGTGCGCACCTTCGGATTTTTGTCAGTCATGCCCCAAAGAAACTCATAAATACCTTTAACATGGGTTTTTTTGTTGCTGGTTCCCCCCCCAGAGACCACTTTATGTTCACAAATGCTGCTTCTTCCTCTGCTCCTCGGATGGTTTTGCAATATATTCACGGTAATGTGTATGTATAAACCTGACAGATGGCTCATGCAAGCTTTTTGATTTAACAGATACCCTTGGCTTAAGAGTATTTCGTAACTATTTTGTTGTTCGTCTTGTAGGCTCTGAAGCTGTGGGTGGTGGAGGCGGGCCTCGGCGGTCCAGGTCATCTACGTAGGACACAATGAGTTTGCGCCTCTCTTCCGGTACGCAGTCGAGTACCAGGTATCGCTTGTCGTTTTGTAATATCTTCTCTACGTCTTTCAGGTGCTGATCTGACTCCTGGATCAACTTTTTGGATCTGAAAGCAAGCGTAAGAATTACCACCTGAGAGCGGTCCAGGATGCACGGAACGCCCCGGGAACCCACCCTGCTCCCGGCGGCGGCTGCTGCGAGCTCCGAGAAGCTGCCCTCACCGTAAGAAAGCGCAGGGAGAGTCAATGAAAGGCAAAGCAGGGAAAGGGTGTCGTCTTAGCTAGAAAGACGCCGCTTTAGGTCAGGACTAGGCACAGCAACAGTTATTCTATGCACAGGAAATAAAGGCTTGTTGCCTACATTTGTGCTCCATTAATTAAGCACCGTGGAAGACTCGTGTCTGGCTGCAACGGCCTTGTATAGCACTACACAACTATACAAACGCTAAAACCTAGAGGGGACAAAAAAACACCAAACCAGAGTTTTAAATTCAGCATCTAAATGAGGCAAACAATTAGAATTTGGATGTGGAAGTCTCAGCTATGGTCCAGCTTGACTGATTAACTGTGTCCACAGCACCAGCTGAGAGTATCATTTAGCTCACTGACAGCAGCACCACCTGAAACCAGAACGCCAATACACTACAGCGCCGACCGCAAAGGAACCGTGTGGTTCATTAGGATCCACAGAACTCAATTTCATTTTCTCCTTTTTAAGTGACTTGTGTTTCTGATAGGAAGCTTGTCTTGGTCCATATTCAGGATTCTCTATCAGCCTTACCATCCCCAGAAACTGAGTGAAACAGCCCACTGCTCTGTAAATACACCCACCTGTAGGGCACACCCTTTCAATGAAATCCTCCCACAGAAACCAGGCAAACTATTTATGTTTAATAAAATTTCCATAGACCCAGTATTTCTTTGCTGTCTACTCTGAAGTCCTAAAACAAGAGTCCTCACTTCAGTATCGATCCCTCCTGAGTCTAAACCAAGGACTAATTCAAACACGAAAGATGGCCCTCACCACAAAATTAATGTAATGCCTGACAGCTCAGAGTACTATTCACAGAATACTGTTCCGAAGCCAAAGAGACCTCACACCTGTCTTGGTTTGATTTTCATGTCAAAATAAAGCAAAAAGAGGTCTCTAGCTGCTGCAGACTTTTTTTTTTTTGACAGCTTATGAAAGGTTGTAAAAGTGTAACAGACAAACTTATGCTAGGAGAAAAACAGACATCAGTTTGTTACCGTTTGTATGGAAAAGCATAATAAAAAGATAATAATAAAAGCATTAAAAAAGTCCTTTGTTGACATGACACTACACACCTGTACGTTATAAATTTGGTCTCTTTCAATAGTGTTCGGAAGTCAGCTTTGGCGGTAATGTATTTGTCTCTAATGTACTCCTCAAACTCCCTTTGTTTTTTCTGGAAGAAGAAAGATAAGCTTACAACACTGAATGCAGATCAAGTACTTCATGCAACTTAACATACTGAACATATGCAATAATTACATGTTAATTGAATTTTTAATTTAAAAAATCTTATTTAAAGAATAATATTTCTGTTCACATAAAGCAGAACACACTTCAGCAGCCACTACCTTACTTTCTCTGTATCCTGCACTATACTGAAAGTTAGCAACAGTGATGCAAACCACTTACCCTGTCACTCGAAGAAAATTTAATGCACCTTGGATCTTCTTTAATGATTTTTTTCACTTCTTTCCAAGTTGATGTTAAAGTTATCTTTCAAAAGAAGCAAAAATATTTAAATTAAAAGAAAACCGGATTCTAAGAATACAGATTTTAAGTACTACTACATCTGAAGCTTTTAAATATGTCCCGAGTCCACTGACAAAGTTGTTGCTGTATTTAAGTGTTGGGTTTTGATTATTTGTACTACTACATTTGTAACTAATTGATTTTATATATTTACTTTTATTTAGTATTTTGAGATGGTATTTTCAGCTCAGAGTCCTCACAAATCATCATTCACATCCTAAAGTCTTTTTCTAGTACATATTTACTTATATGAACGTGTTGTTAAAAATTACCTGCAGAGAACTTGTTTCAGAGTTACGCATCTATCATTTTATTCTATCACACTAAAAATCTGACTAATGTTCTAAGCACTTAACTAATGTATTAAAAACAAGGTTAAAACTTTCGGGTTAAAGAGAGCTGGCTGAAGTTGGCACGTAACTAAAAAAGAGCAAGACTCACTAAAACCCCACAATACAGAATAAGTGGTAGATTTCCATAGCATTACACAAAATAAAAGTTCAGATTCGGTAGCACAAGATAAGGTCAGAGAAGACCAAAACAGATGAACTGGCAAGATTATATACTGATACTCATTAAGACAAACACACGGGATATCTGAAAGAGCAAGATGCCATATAGCAAAGAGTATGAAATAGCTCAGTGTTGAAGAAACGTAACATCCTGCAGGAGATAAAAAGATCACTGATTAGAAGTTTAAATGTAAATGAGCTGCATGTTAAACCAAAACAACACTCAAGATAGAGACGTAAGGAAACATAATGCACCAATTTTGTTATGAAGAAGAAAAGATAGTGGTGAAGCAAAGGGGCCCTGGAAATAAAACCAGACAAATCAGACTGTGTGACAGAAACCAGAAAAAGGTAAGTCACCATGGGCTGAAAAAGATCTGAAGTTTGAATATATACAGCTCTTACCGCTGAAGTTTCATCCAGAAGTTGCCTAAAGTGTTCCCTCTTCTTTTTGGTAAGTGCTTCAATGTGTTCATTAAAGAGCTTCTCTTTCTCTTCTCTTTCTAGCAAGGAGCCAGACTCCCATCGATGATCTTTGCGTAGAGTCCTTCTGGTATCGGACCATGACACATCTGAAGAACGCACCTGAGCCAAAAGGTGATTTTTTTTTAAACCATTTTTTCTACAGTTCACTGATATTTCTTATACACTTCTTAGTATTTTTTATTTCTCTTAAGTTAAGGTTCAAATTAAAGATTAAAAAAAAAAACAAAACAGCTTTTAAGTAAGAAACTGTAGTAGCTTCCCCACAAATACTAACCAGGCAGTGGCAGAAGCAATTACTTTGCATCAGTTCAAATGCAGATGGAGATACCCCACTGACCTGGCTGAGTATTCTCTCAAAAAGGAAAATCCAGCACCCTCCTCCTCTGTGCAAAACATACGATATTAACCATAAGTGGGCTGGAAAGGCAGCTTCAGAGACAATTATTTCCAGAGAGACATGAGGAGCTTTGCAGTGCCTTGCTTCTAGCCTGGAGCTAGGAGCTGTTGCTTTATGTTACTAGCTATACCACCAGAGCGATGAGCCGTTTATATCACAGAATCATCAAATTGTTTAGGTTGGAGAAAAGACCTTTAAGATCATCAAGTCCAGCCGTTAACCCAGCACTGCCAAGTCCACCACTAAGCTATGTCCCCAAGCACTACATCTACACGTCTTTTAAACACCTCCAGGGAGAGTGCCTCCACCACTTCCCTGGGCAGCCTGTTCCAATGCTTGACAACCCTTTTGGTGGAGACGTTCATCATACCCAACCTAAACCTCCCCTTGTGCAGCTTGGGGCCATTTCCCATCATCCTGTCACTTGTTCCTTGGGAGAAGAGACCGACCCCCCCTCACCACAGCCTCCTCTCAGGCAGCTACAGAGCGCGATGAGGGCTCCCCTCAGCCTCCTCTTCTCCAGGCTGAGCCCCCCCAGCTCCCTCAGCCGCCCCCCAGCACACTTGTGCTCCAGACCCTTCCCCAGCTCCGCTGCCCTTCTCTGGACACGCTCCAGCCCCTCCATGTCCTTCTTGTCCCAAGGGGCCCAAACCTGACCCCAGGATTCGCGGGGCGGCCTCACCAGTGCCGAGCACAGGGGCATCATCCCTGCCCCGCTCCTGCTGGCCACACCACCCCTGACACAAGCCAGGGTGCTGCTGGCCCCCTTGGCCACCTGGGCACGCTGCTGGCTCATGCTCAGCCGCTGTCAGCCAGCACCCCTAAGTCCTATTCCGGCAGGCAGCAAACAACAAACCCCCCTCTCCTTACTTCTCCAAGAATTGAGAACTCTATCATTTTGTGATTGCTGTGCTCAAGATGGCCTCCAACCGTCACATCACCCACAAGTCCTTCTCTGTTCACATACAACAGGTCCAGCGGGGCGCCTTCCTAGTTGGCTCACTCACCAGCTGCCTCCTTATAAAGATTTCAGTGCTGAAATGTGGAACTGAGCACTAGTAATGTGTTTGGATTTCATATCTTACACCAGGGAGCAAAGGCATAGTACACATACTGGTGAAAACTCATTTTGCTAATCCTGTCCTCTTAATAGGACATTCACCATACAGGAACTGCTCTCGTACAGATTAGCTGGGCCAGAACAACAGAGTAAACATACAACATAACAGAGAAATGGTAAGACAAAGGTGCTGTGTTTGGAGCATGAGGAGTAGAGACAATGCAAAAATAAGGGGACTATTCCTAATGCTCAACAATATCTAACTTTCCAAGAGACATAGAGAAGTTTACAGTAGCATGACTGAAAATCTGCTATCGCCAGTGAGACCCCAGAGAAATACAGCAGGAATAATGCTACCCACTAACTCCCTGGGCAAGATGCCAGAACGTGAACCCTAAGTGTAAAGCATTCTCTTCCAACCAAGACAAAACTCAACAGTGAGTGGAGGGCAGTGGGGAGAAGACAACAGGATTCTATTTCTATACAAACTTAACTACAAACGCCAAAAAGCTTTTATATACTGCAACAATCAGAAAAAGATGCACTGACAAGCTGAGGAAGCCTGTCCGTATCTCACCATGTCAGACAGAAGCGCTTTGAAGTTTTGTATAGCTTCTTCCCGTTTGTGCTGCTCACGTTCTCTATCAATTTCCTTGGTTTGCTCCGAACGAGCTTTCTGGACTTCCCTTTCTCGTTCACGCAAACTTGCCTCAATGCGAGCTTGTCTTTCCAGCTCCTTTTCTTTTTCAGAATCTAAATTCTGAAATGTAAGAACAAACTTTTCTCAATAAAAACAATACAACACCTTTCATAGTTTCATTAGGCAGGTAAGTAAATGAAAGGGTTATCAAACTAAATGCATCTTGGAACAAAATACCTCAAAGTGATTTGAGATCTATGTATTACAAAATTTTGCTTCAACAGCTACACTGAAGCATTATAGGGTTTACATGGGGGAACGAGAAGCTTGGTCACAACGCTGATCACAGAACAACTATTCTCAGAAGCATGCTGTCTGTGTGGTGAAGAACTCTGAATAACGGGGGGGGNCAGGGAGAGAGTGATATCACTATTTGTTAGCCCAGTTTTACATTCTTAACCATCAATTGCCTGGAAAAGAAAGGTAGGAACATTGGATTAAGAGAGAAGAATAAGTGAAGGAACTCTATAAGGACCATCTATATTCCTGAAGGAAGCTCAGCTCATCAAAAAAAAAAATCACAGGAAAGGAAACTCTGCTCATCCTGGTAGGAAGTAATCAATGTGGTATCTGTATTTTCTGAAGTTTGCAGCCATTTTTACAGCCAATGGCTTTACAGGAGTCTCTGCCTTTCTTCTTGCTCTCCTGGATAAATTCTCCTAAATATCATGTGTGTGCACGCACATGCCATGAACATTTGCAGCTGCACTAGCACCAGGGATAGTACTTCTAAGTTTCAAGCTGTTGTTCTGGGGTACTTCTACAAATAACTACGGTACAGAATTATCTTTAGTATGGAACTAAAGCACACATTAGTCTATCTTCTAGTTAGTTATTTCACACATTAACAGTAATGTGATCAGCAGAACACCCAAAGTTATATTTCCAAATGTCACGTGCATACCTTAGCTATTTTTTCTATGTACTGTTTGAAAAGGTCTTCCCTCTGTGAAGAGCTATCCACTGCTTTGTAACGGGGGTCAGTCTCTACTTTGTCCTTCACTTTGCTCCAGCGAGACTGACTGTCCAGGTGGTGATTAGCCAGTAGTTCAAAGAAGTCCATTTTGATCTGTTTTACAGACAGAAACAGAAAGACAGTACTTGAGAAACATACTTTGATACTCAACAGTTTGCTCTTACGAAAAAAGGAGTCAACTTACCTCCAAGAGAGGGAAGCATATTAATATTACATACCACTACAATTTAGAGAAATCACTAGAACTCTGAATTTAGACATAACCACATCTGAAATTCACTTCCCCTTGGGACAATTTTCCTAAAGCAGATAGATTAAGATGATCTGCTACATCTAAGATTAACTATATTCTTTAAAGAAAGATTCACCAATACAGATTTTATTATTTTACTCCAATTTAAGCTTATTTTTTTTAGCTTTTATATATATATTTCTCAAAGTAACAAGTTACTGATTCTACATTATAGCATTTTGCATATTAATACTACAGAAGCTATGCAGTTTTAAACAGGGCTCTAGACAAATCGAGTATTTATGGATTCATCCTCCAAGTGTACAATGAGCATAGGTAAATACTTAGATCTGCTGATGAAGAGCAATGTCTTAAGATGGATCTCACCAATAAAGAATTACCCATATATGGTAATTAAGTAAATTACATTTAAGATGGATATGCACACATATATAAAAGTTTAAGGAGCTGGTTTAGTCTACTTTTTCAATTGGAAATGGCATGTCAGCACTCTGACCATAACTACAGCCATCGCAAAGGGCTGGCAGAGGATCAGTCATGTCAGGTTTTTTATCTCAAGACAACTAGCAACACGTTTTCATCCAGACTCCCAGAACCAGCAGTGGCAAAAGTGACTACTGTGCCTTTATTACATCTCTTTTTTTCTGGGGTAGATGATCTCCCTGTTCCTGCTGTGCTTTAGGTCCTAGGTATTTTCTCCTTTTTTATTTCCTTATAAGTCTGGTTTGGCATTTAAGCCTCCATCTCTCCGAAGCAGACAGGCGAGGGGCTGGTGCGCCTCACTCGCTGAGTGCCAGGGAATGACTCTAGGGACTCCACACACAAGGTGAAGCATGCTGCCTTCGCAGCATCCCAAACCCTGCTGGTCCACAAAACAAATCCATCTTTATGGCACACTAATTAAACAAAAAACCAAACCAAAACAACAAACAAAAAAAAATGAACCAAAACAAAACACTAGGAGAAGAGCTGGCCATTCGCTTTTTGCTACTTATCTCCTCTCCTCATCCCTTTAAAAAAAAAAGAAAACCACCAAAAGCAGTTTATCTCCAAAACACTGAGGTTCATATGGGAAGTGGGCAGATGGACAGGCGAACAAACTCTGGCTTGCCAGAGAACTGTCACATCCCAATTTTCTAAAAATGTCTTTAGTTACAGAATGCAAGAGCGAAATGAAGATCAGAATCAACATTCTGCAGACTTGCCCACCAATAATTTTAGTTCTTCACAACATCAGCATACAAACATAAAAGGCTTTATATGCTTTTTTTTTCTTCACTATCTCAACAGAGAGATTAAGATAGTAAGCTGAGATTAGAAAACAACTGGTTAGTGCCAGTGGGAATTTGCTCTACATCTACAGCACTATCACTTTTTCTTAAAGTAGCCAAACAAAATGCTAAGCAAACCGTTTATTCATTGTAAAATTAAGAATGTTGTTTCAAAATATCTTAAAACATGCATGCAGTATCAAAAATATGAAGCTTTCTAAGCCATGGAATTAGAAATATTTGTTAAGAATTGGACAATTCCCAGACATTACTACAGAAGTCTATAAAGTAAGGGTATCTCAAAGTTTCTGTACAAGTCACATATGCGCACACATATATATATTCCACAGGATACAAACTGCACACCCGCAACACTGCTGGAAGCGCCGTGGCACCAGCTGCGACACACAACCAGACCTAAGAACGCCACCACAACCTGCAGAAAGACCTTCCGCAGGAGCCGCCAGCAGTGGCTTCGCTGCTCGGAAGCCGTGCTCCTGCTCGCTCCCGGGCTCTGGCGCTGCTGTGCAGGGGTGCCGGCTGGGCCATCTGCGGCTCCCGGCGACCCACCGAGCACAGAACCAGGAGGGCACAGCCAATTCCCTCCTGAGAAAAACAAATGACGCTTCCAGGCCTTTAATGCTCTTAAAGCATGGGTTTAACTTCGGTCATCCGCAATGCTTATAGCGCAAGTACTGCAATTTGGTTTTCAATTTAAAAAGAGATGAGAAAACTTCTCCAAAAATTGAGTCAAAAACATCTCACCAAGGAATAATCTTTTAAATTCATAGCTCTACGATGTGGCGGGTTTAGTACATCTGTACACAGTAACTAGCTTGACTAAGTAGAATATTACATATGAAAACTGTCAAGAGATCTTGGTGCAGGACAGATGACGGATGAGACAGCCATCAGCACAGCGGGCCGCAGGTTGTTTGGAGCTGAACATTTCAGTACGCCTACGTAAACTGGGACGCCAGGCTCATCTGCTGGCACGGCTCATTGGGAGGACACGCGGCAATGCCGCGTCCCGGGACGGCACACGAGCAGCTTGGCTGATGCTACCAGCGCATAGTGCCTTCCCCCTATCCTCAGACACGGGCGTACTTCCTCATCTCTGTCATCTGAGCAGTATTAGCATTGTATTTACTCACTGAAATTAGCCACATGAGGAAAAACAACCATATGAAAAGCCGGCTGCTCCTTCACCATCAAATAGGCCATAATTCAGTGAAGCAAAATCAAAATGTTATGTAATTTTAAACCCTTACGTTAAAGATTTCTGTAAAAGTTGATCCTCCTTAAATAAAGATTTTTGACTTTTAAAACAGACTGAGAAAGCTTCAGGTTAAATGCCTTAAATTTTCTTTTATGTTTTAAGCACTTTCAAAATCAAAGGAAAATAAGACTGAAAATATTTCAGGTGTATTTAGAAGTCTTTTTTTTTTTGGCAGTTAACACATTGCAGGTACAACTCTCATCACTTCACAAGGAAAAAAACTAAAAAAATGTAAAGTACCGGAACTGCGGGAGGCTAAAGTCACCACACAGAGATACCAATTCTTTCCTCACTAGGGAATCCCATAATATTTGCGTGTCAGTGATTGACAGCTGTCAGACTGAACTGATTGACAGGCCGCACAGCACATAACTGTAAAGTCTATCCACTTGTTATAAAACAGAATACATAAAATGGTTACAAAAGGCTTTTGGAGAAAAAAAAAACATTATTTCAAAAGCAAACAAATACAATCTCTCTTTTTTTAACTTTTCAACTTTAGAACAATCATGCAACAACAAAACAAATATGTATTTTTAAGTCTTCAGCTGCACTATTAAGCTGCAAGAATGCTTTAAAATTCCACATTCATAATTGAAATGCAGTATGTAAAGGTCTAGTTTTGAACTACATCAGTTCTCCTCTGAAAGCACAATCATTTATTGAAAGTATCAGCAATAAGTCAACATTTGAAAAAATATCGAGTACAAAATCAAATTAGACCAGAGTACCTAGATTAAAAAAAATATTCAAAACATTCAATAACGAAATTGTCCCCATATCTACGTGTTATTCAGCATTTTTCCCTTCTGTAAGCATTCTCAGTAAGTGAAATTTGCAATAACTTTATACTACAAAATAAATATTGCAGACTTTAAAATGTCAAAAATGATTAGGCTTTAGAGGTTATTTTCTCCATTCGCACAACACACAGGGACGTTTAAGAAAGCGCTGCATATTTTGATGATAGTATTTGATGCCACCTCCATAGTAGCCTGCTTCCCCAGTGGTGAAAGCCTGCTCCCTGCTATTGACAATACGGTCAAGTGACATTTGGAATTCATTAATCTTTAATAGCTGACCTTTAATTCTAATAAGCGGCAGTTTATACATAAGATATATTTACTGAAAGATTAAAAAGTCACTAAAGTGCTAGCTTTTAGATGGAAAGAGAAGATATGGAAGCTGTTTGAAATTTAAACGGAGTATCCTACAGAGAATTTCAAGTTCTTACTGCCTCCACTGAGAGAACAGAGAGGTAATGACCAGTTCTGGGGTTTCCAGCCAAACAGGACAAGAATCCTTTTCCTTTTAATGCTTCAGGATAATATAACTTAAAAAAAAAAATAAAAATCAGGCATTATTCCACTTAAGAATATAACGTTACTTGCTTAGGAAAACAAAGTGTGATTATTTAAGTAAACTCAGCTTCACAAACAAATATAAGTTCAATTCTATATACTCTAAAAGTCAGTATACCTGCAAACTTAAAATGGTTAGTTCAGAAAGACCAAAGAGACATCCACGAAGTGTTTACATTATAAAACCTCTATGGAAAGAGAAGGACCGTGTCTCAGGGAGGGCTCATTGGAAACCAAGCACTGGCTGTGTCCCATCTCACTCAGACTCACACCATTCACACAGCTGAACTAAAAAAGTCACCTTACCTTCTCACCTCTGGTCTTCGAATCTTCTTTTTCCTTCTTTCTTGCCGCTGTGATAAACTCATTAAACAAGGCCTCTCGATCTTTCATCTTTTCAATTGCCTTGAATCTCGAGTCTTTAGCATGCTTGGCTGCAAATTCACTAAAAGTAGTTCTGCAACAAAATGGCAAGTGAACTCATTTGGCAGAGCTGTCTTTGCTGGGAAGCAGGTTCAGCAGAGAAATGTTTCTTCTGCTAGAATACATGCCAGAGCACAATTAAAAAAAAAAGGCAACATCCTATGGTCTCACTATAGAGATGCTTGATCAATGAACTATATAGAAAGGAGTCAGGTTTAGGCACACACATGAAAGGTATTGTTAGAGACTTACAGGGGTCTTTTAGCTTGTTTGTTTGAATACAGCTACCTGCAGAAAGTGCAGGTGTAGGAAAAGAGATTACAATGCAACCAAGAAGAAGAAATGAAAAAACTCAGTTGTCTACAAAAATCTTCTGTTTTGTGTGTTAGCAGTTCAGCCACCAGCCTGTCCAGGTATTTCACCGCTGTGAAACTGAAAATTTTACGTGCATTCACTTGCAGCCAAACCATGCTAAGAGTTCACCAAGAAAATCACCTTTTGGTATTAGTCACAATAGAACACTGGCTGAATCAATTTTTCCTCCTACAGTGAACATTGTATAGCCTAATCTTAAAACACACAGAGCTGAAAATATTTTAAACACTATGGGCAGATGCAGCAATACTGGGCTTTCAACCCATTATCCCCATAGCATTTCCCTGACTGTTCTCTCACCTCCAGGGCCAGATTCCAATCTGTGCAGTAGATATAGTACTGCCACTTACCTCGAAAAAAACCACTACTGTGCTTTTTCCAAGCTCTGATGCAAATCTGGCCCCAAGAATACGTGAGACACTTATAATCATACGAATGTTTTCATCACAGCATGGAAATAATTAGACTTGGAAAATCCAGCCTACTGTTGCTGTAGGGTAAATTGAAACAAGAAGAGAATTTGGTAGCTTATTCAAAAAGATTAGAAAGTGAATGTACAGCTATATTGAAGAACAAGAGCTGTTTAAGTGAAGTGGAACACAAACTCTTGAGCATGTTGGACTGAGACAGATGATAAAAACACAGTCTGGCACTCACAGAAGTACAGCAATATCTTTAGACAAACACTGAAACCAGAAGACAAAGGATAAGATTAAACAAGACAGTATTTCAGCCGGAACTTTTTCCCACCCCAACCCATAATCAGGTAAGAGTCAGTCCCAATACGTCACATTGGCGATATCCTGGGAGCTGAGGATACTAAGGCTAACATAACAGTCCATGTTGGTCTCTGAATTATATATTAAAACTTATTACTGATGAACTTTTTCTTAAAACATTTCCATGCTTCCATTCTTCCCAGCCTACTACTCCTGAAACTGCTACCCTTATTAAATGAGCAGGCAGGTGTTGTAAATAAGAGTTATTAATCAGATCTGAAGTAATTTTAAAGTTAACATAACACTGGCTTCCACCACATTTCCAAAACAGGTCACTGAAAAAAATTAAGCTGAAGTGAAACAAATGAGTTGTTATCTCACTGTAAAAGAATTAATGCCAGATAAGCCAAGAGATGCTGAAAGAGAATGCTTTAGAGCTCGTCTGGTGACATAAGCACATATTTCATGAACTCTATGTGAGAAAGCTGCGAAACAAACAATTCTAGCAATAAAATCTTGAATGTTAGTACATTCACTGCCATCACCATCACCTCACTATTATCACTGCAAGTAGGTCTGAATACAAGGGTTATGTAATAATTTCTGTATTAAAGCAACCAGAACATTCTATCATTTATTAACATACTTTGTAACCAGAAAAACATCCCTTCAGCCCCCTCCAAACCAAAGAAACCTCCCTAGTACTTCTCAGAGACTACTAATATTCTTAAGAAGAAACAGGGTTATTGAAGAAAACTTGTGGTGGATCATGAGGCCTCTCATAATCTGGACAGCATGCTGGGGATTTCTTCACAGTAACTTAAAATATGTAAATCGGTATAAATCACAAGTTCTATTATTTCATGGGTTAGGTGAATACAAGCAAGCAAAAGAAGAATTCAACAATCTGATTATTTTTCTCCTCTTTGCCCATTTTGAAAGCAGTTAATCTACCTAACACCACCCAACATACTTTGGTCTAATAGAGCTTATGCATACGAACAAAGAAAGAAGCTCCTACCTTGGATTAATCTTTGCTTCCTCCATCATTTTCTTGAAATCCTCCTTGGCCTGCATTATTTTGTTTTTCTTCTCCTTGCGCTCTTCTTCTGCTCGGGTTTTCACATACTGATCAAACACCTACAGAAACAACAGTCACCAACAAAACCATACAAACCTGAAGCCACATAAACTCTAGGCAAGAGGGAGGAAAAATCCCATTTCCTTCCTTTTCTCCTATTTCCTCTCACCACAGAGCCAACATAGACGAGGTAGAAAGAAGGTTTAGGGACTCTTCGTATTTGAATACGCAAATTACTCCCATCTGCTGAACAGGTAGTGTACTGGATCTAAACACACAATCTGAGACCTGTGAAGAAGTTTCTTACACATTCACGTTACGTTAACATTTTTCTGGGTCATACATTTAAGACAGCAGACACTTCCTGTATTCCTGAAGTTTTCCATCTCCCCACATCCATTTGAAGAAAAGCTTCTGGAGTGAGAACTTGCTTAACAATAAATGCGCCTTAAGTTTTTCCTCCAACCACTTTTTTTTTTTTAATAAATAGATAACATTATTCATTATGCCAATATTTTGAAGATAGATCAGCAATTCTCACCATTTCATTCAGGTTTGGAGAGCTCTCTGTATGCATACAACTTTCACTGTGTTAAAGTGTTAGATCTTCCAACCACAGGAAAAATAAAAACTATCAACTCACTTCTTTTCTCGCTGCCTTCTTCCATTTCCAGACAAACCCTAACAGTAACAGAAATCCCTTGCAACACCGATCAGTCCAGAAAATGAGCAGGAACAAAAATAGGGGGCTGAAGATTTAGATAAAGCCTGTAGTAGCTGTGTCTGGATGGGGAGTGAATTTGACTTCTCTTTTACCTGTTTTCTTTCTTTCGGGTTGAGAAGTAAGTAACGAGGATCAAAAACTATCTTGTGTAGCTCTTTCTCCCATGTTGAAAAAGCAGAGACCTTTAATTAAAAAAAGTCAGATTTTAACTAATGGTTAAGTTTCCTCAAATACACAGAAGTTGTCCTATAGTTTTCAAGCAAAACTGTATATGTGATGAAAAGAGAGAAACAAACTCATCCTGAAGTCTTCATCACTAATAGATGATGGAGGCTGCCATAGCAAGCTTCAGCACCAATTGGCCCTGGAAACTTCTAAATAATAACACATGCTTAATTACTACTCTGACATTCAAAAAAAGTACACCAGAAGATATACTCGAGGTTCTGTGTTCTCATATCCCATGCCTGCTCTATGCCTTTTCTAAATGTTATGAGTGTAAACAGATCTGCTACAAAATAGAGTGATTTAAACATGTTTAATAAAGCTCATTTATCAAAACTATCCCATAAAATCCAGTTATTGAAACTAAAGGAAAGATGCATAGGCAGCTGAAACAACTTGCACTTTTTAAAGTTACTATATAAATTTATATTCTAATAGCCTAATTATTTATAAAAACTGATTGCTATCGAGCAGATGTAAAATTCAGTTAACTAAAAGCAAAAAGTGTCTCATTTAAGGATAAGAGTGTACAGACTACAGTAGAACTTACTGCTTTTCTCATGTGGGAACATTTCCAAAAACATTAAAGATGAGTCCAGCTTGTGCGTCCTATTAATTTTCAATTAGGTCATTACTTAACTTGGAAAAAAGTCTGTCCTGATACTGTTTAATTTCAGTTACTTAGAAATCAAAATTTTGCTATAATTGTAACATTCTTTAAAATATGGAGTCTTGTACCAAATGTATTCGTTAACCAGAGGAAGGATGAGATTGTTTTCCTCACATAAAGCAGCGCAGGTTCTGAAATCACTAAGAATTGAGACCTCTGCCTCAACCTCCCCCTCCCTCTCTCCCCTTCTCACATACACACACACACTCATTTCTCTGACCCCTCTTTCTAGAAGCATGTCCTTGAATTGTTTCATCCGAGCCTCCAGAGGGACAATGGCTCTCTCTCGAGCAGCTTTGATTTCAGCTTCCATAGCAGCCTCCTTCTCTGAATCAATATCTTTGTTATCATCTTTCCTGAAAAAAAATTAAACATATAGTATATCTTGAGAAGCAATACATCAACCCTGTAGGTTAGAAATTGAACTACACCAGGACAGAATGGATATAGCCAATTACTTCAGCAGTGTAGGCTTACAAATCATGAAAGCCGTTCTGAGACTTGCATATGAGTGCTTTTGTGCTGAAACAGCTCAAGAACCAAGGTATTCTCAATAACTTCAGTGCCAACAAATGACTCCAAGAAGTTAGCACGTTCTGGTTGCATTCAATGGTCTCACCAGATGTGCAATAGATTTTACATTAGCTGCGCTAATTTTCTTATCTCCTGTTCAAGACCACGAGGCCCTGTGAAAAGACTAAGGGAGTTAGCTCAAATTGAGGCTAGTTTACAATCATTACCCAGAAAATGCTGTAACACGAGTGATACATACATTCATCCATCAAAGCATTTCTGCGGAAAAAAGTGTGCTGTTTGTTGATTTATGTTTACTAAGAGCAAATGCGCTTCGTCCCAAACAAACTCAAAGCACTAATTGCTAACAACTTCATGATCATCCCTATGAGTACACAATAACAAATAAAATGCTAAAACTACTTTTAAAACACCGCATGTAAGTAAGCCGGAGAGAAGTGATGTATATCGCTTCCAGTAGGAAAATCAGACCAAAAGACCTAAAACTCTTAAACCTTTATAACAGAGTGAAAACAAGAATCACTACGAACATCTAGATGGCTGGATTTTTTGGTAACAAAAGCTTGTGGACAGAAATTTATAAGCTAGATAAACAAGCAACAGAAGCAAACTATTTGAGATAAACTGCACTCGAAACGTTCCTTGGATTCACCAACTTATACCATTTATTCCCATTTCGAACGATTTCCAAAGGAGATGCTATTTCCCCGATACATGAATTTCGGCTATCTCGGAGAAATATCAAATACTTGAGCTGCTAGAGTAAAACAGCAGAAAGGTGACGATTGTGTTCACCAATCCTATTGCTCCCCGTTCTACTCTGCTGAATATAACAGCATACACACTGCTCAGATGAAAAACTCTGTTTTATCTACACATACCACTTTGTATCGAAAAAGCAAACTTACTTGCGCTTTTTAATTTTAATAGGCTCATCTTCATTTGCTTCCTCTGTAGATTCATGCTCTTCTCTAACTGTAACAGATTTCAATAATACTTTAGATTTTATCTTTTATCTATGAAAAGTTTGTAAATCACAAATGAAGCCTTGTGCAAAAACAGAGGACAATGTGTGCTGCAATAATGTTTTCTGACAAAGGAAGACATACGGTTTTCAGTCGCTTTCAGAATAACACTATCGGAATTTGGTGGCAGGACTAATGGATTTTTGGCCAACTTCATATTTAAAATTACAAACACTGACCTCCTATTTCCAGGGGGAAAAACACCCTCAAGCTAAACAGTCTAATAAAGCACATTTGAATCTCCCGATTACCTACTTGCACTTTGCTCTCCTCCAACTACCAAGCCCACATGTCATCCCAGGATCATTTACTAGAACTCAAGCCAGAAAGAAGTCTCATCTCAGCAGCCTCTTGAACGTTCTCTGCTCTTGGCAGCTGTTTCCAAAACTCTATTCCAGTTGACATTCTCTTAAGTTAAATCCTCTTCTGTGAGAGCCTATTCATACATTACGATTAATCTTTTCTGGCCCCCAAATTCCTTGTTTATAAAACAAACACAGTCCCTTTTTTAGTCAGTAAAAACTGTGGGGGTTTTTTCAGCCTGTTGGCATTTAGAAAACAAATTAACCTTGTTAGTATC
>VZTV01110120.1:0-24551 GCA_013400875.1 Anhinga rufa
GTTTTGGTTTTTTTTTTTAATAAATTACTAAGAGCTTTGGGAGTTTCTGTCATGAAAAATATTGTGTAACTATTGTGCTAAGACAGAAACAAATGAAAACACATTTTTCCTTAGGTGCTTAGACGTACAGGAGAAGGTAAAGGAGAAAATTCTTTCAGCTGGAGTGACTATTACATTTAACAAATGTGCATGTAAAAATATTTATGAAAATAAATTTCAGATTACAATAAAAGGTACAGAATCTTTTTGCCTATTTTGACAATTCCCCTCATTACAATACCAGAGCTGTTGATAGCAGTCTTATGAAAGCAGGTATCACAGAAACTAAGTACTTTACATCTCATTTTCCTTCTTTATGTTAGTACTTTGACCTTTGAAAATTAGTGTAGATTCTTGAAGTGATTATATAGCTGTCTGTAAGTTTATGCCCAGTATCTATTGAAAATATTTGCAAATTTAAAAGAAACCATTTTCACCTTTAATTGCAGTAGCAAAACTATTATCTTATTACTATTCTTACGCCCCATGAAACTGCAAAGCTTGTGTGGGCAAATTACACCTCTTGCTGCTAGATAAAAAACTGAACATGAAGCTGCTGAATAATATTGCAGTATGGGCATTTAAAAATGAAGTAAAAATGTTATTCACAGGTCCAGAGGAGGAGCAATAATGAACACTTATTGGTTTTTAAAGGTATTTTGTGATTTAACTCATGTGATTTCTTTTAGAAAGCTAACTCATTGTTTTAAATGGCCTTGAGAGTTCCATGCGATTAGCTGTGAATTTGAGAAAATGAAGTGCTGCTTTTCACCAATATTTGCATTAAATCCATATCAGATTTTCCTTTGAGAAGTTTATGTCAGTCAATATGGGTTCTGTAGATCACCCACGGTTTTACGTACCATATCAAATGAAAATGAAACATCTCGTAAAGAGAACAAGATATGTACGCGTTGTTTTCAAGGACTTGACAAAGAACCATTAGCTGCATACTGTCACCATGTCTTCACAAATCTGGGGTTAAGGGAGTAAGGAGAACAAGAAGCAGAGGACAACAGAAATAAGAAGAGGAAGAAAAATGCATGTTAGAGAAAGATTCAATGAGGCATAAGAGCTCTTAGACACCAATAGCATAGCTTCCAACTCACTAGCAAACTCTCCCTCAGTAGTATGCAAGGGCAGTCCTGGAGAAGGCTGGGAATTTATTCTCTTGGTAACTGCTGCTGCTGGTCAGGCAACTTGCTACCATTCTTACTTGTAGAGAGATGGCCTTCACAGAGATCCTAACCTTTCTCTGGAGGTCCATCCACAATTTAAATAAGCATTCTCTATGTCCAAGGGTTGCTCACCTGGAGCTTGAAGAAGCCAACCCATTCCCATGAGTCCAAGCAAGCCACAGGTCCTCTGAAAATGCTCCCCACCAGGAGGATCTGTGTGGCTAGCACTTCCTTAAGCAAATAAGGATAGCAATGCAAATACTGCTGATTGCCTAACATGACAGTTCCAGTTTCTGGTATAGCCATATTTGACTCACCTGGCTGCCATGTTATGCCTTGCCCTTGAGACAGAGAAAAAAGCTAAGGTCAGGACCATTAGTCACCCTGTTGATGAGAGGAAAAGTCTGGCTGAATAAGCAGTGTTAGGACCTAGTCCTATGAGAAGAGGGAGTAATTTCTGGTCAAGCAGATTTGCCACATTGCGTGCCTATGATTAGTTTCAGAAGTGACAGCTAGAAAAAGCTCGAAACTGAACCTAAAAGTGAGGGGATGAGCCACCTTTGAATGGCAATCTTTCCACTGTATTAAAGTGAATAATTTAATATTTGCATTGAATTACAGCAATTACAGTTAACTGAAGGGCAGGATTCCTGGTTTCTGAAGATACAAGTTTTGTTCAGGTAAAAAGGATATCCTTCATTCTCTCATGCATTCATTACCTGAATTGTCAAGATCTCTTGGATCTATAGAGGCACAATTCCTCCAATTTCTGTTTTTCTTTGAAATGTCTAACCTAGTTGGTCCATACTCCATGTCATGCTCAGTCAAAATAGATTAAAAAGAATTAGAGATAATAAAATTACACAAAGTCTTCCCTCAGATGTTATAATCATCTCAGTCAGTTGAGATGATTGAGTCAATCATCTCAATCTTAATCAGTGTGGCCTGTATGAAAAAGGGCTGTACTAAGCCTGAGACCATGAAGATCTCATGTCTCTCAGATTTTTACCCACGATCACAATTTAGTACAGACTATAGACGCGACACCAGGAAAAATCAAATAGCTTAGTCTACTTAAAAGTAGTACAGAAATATATATAGTCAAGGACGTGTTTCCAGTATTACATTTTAGTACAGCTAAACTATAACTTATTTGCAATTCCAAATCATTAAAACCACTTAGGAGCAGTTTGGTACAGCATTCTGAGTCTGTACAAGAGTCCTGATCACTGCAGTGATGCTACAAGAAATGAATACTTGCAGTTGTAATAATCATCTCTGGAGGACATGCCTTTCTAAAATGTACAGATCACACTATGAGAATTTTGCCATTTGTGTTTCAAAGTGAAAAGTGAGCTACTGGAACGTTGAAAAAAAGCCAGAAAAGAACCTTGGCTATTTTTCAGTTTTAGATCCCCATAAGCATTCAGATATAATTCACTTTCATATGTTAAATTGGAAAGGAGAAGATTTGAAGTTTCAAAGGCCTATTTATCTTCCTCCTAATCTAGCATGCTTGTTCCCTTTGCAATGAAACTTACTGTTACCTGCTCCTGTCTATTATCGCATCATCCAACTCTCTCCAGTGTTTCTGACCTTCACCTGCACTTGCTGCTTCTCTCATTCCAAGCTCCTCCAGGGGATGCCAGCTCTGAACTGAAACATATAGCTATTTTTTTGCAAACCCTTTTTTAAAAATACCATCTACTGTGAGATGCAAGCTATGAGGTGACTAACAACAGGTTTACCAAAGGGAATCTGGGAAATATTTGATAGAAAAAATAGCAATAGCAAAATTTATTCTTCTTTTTTACTCTTCATTGATTAGTTTCTTAGGGCATGTCTGCACTGTACAATACTACGGGACACAGTGGTACCTGAGCTACTGCTGAATGAGCCAGCTCTGTGGGACAGAGCTAATTAGCCTAAGCACAGCGCCATGCTAGCAGTGTTACATTGCTTTAAAGAAGGAAGTTAGTATGTCTTCACAATACTGCATTCTGCCCTACCACTGCACAAGCTTGCTCAGTGGTAGCTGATGGTTTCTGGATCCATCAGAGTGTAGAATTTCATTAGTAATTGAGCAAATGCAACTCCATTAAACTGAGCAAAACTCATATGATGACTGATTTGTAGGTAGCTTTTTTCTTAAGGTCTTAGGTGTGTGCAAACACTTCTAGTAAAAAAACCACCAACTTTGAATTTCTGTCCATTAAATACATATACATATACAAAAAGAAATGGTTTGTTTGTGTGTGAAGAAAAGATATATTCAATGCTGAAGGAAATCAAGGGGATTGGTCACCCAGAGTGGGTGACTTCAGGTGCACGCATATAAACCGGCCACTTGGAAGACATGGAAAGCAATTTCTTGACATTTCTTGAAACAACTTCTACGATGCAGAAATTCGCTTTTTATGCTCTTTCAACATTACAGAAATTTGAATAACTGTAAATTTAATTTCCATCTACATTAAAAAAATAGCAAAAAAGTATATCTATACACTGCAAGATTATACTGCCCTGTGAAGATTTTGCTATACGCTAATAACAGAAGTCCACATTATGGCTTTGTACAAATATAAGAGGCAGAGCCAAGGAAGCCGTTCAAGGAGCAGAGGCCTCAGCCAGTAAGGCTTGCTGACCACAATCTATAATTGAGATGATGATCCTCAAAAAAGCCATGTTAGAAACTACTAAAATAGAAGAAAAGAACTTATAAGATGAAGACAGCCATTAAAAGTTTCCAAAAGGCAAAAGTATGTGAATTAAAGTGTTTAGGCCCATCTTAGAGCGTGCTTAAGCATATTATAATTGACTAATTAGAAGAATGTACAATCCAGAAAGGAACAAGTGGACTAGACTAAAACAGTATGACTGACCAGTAAGATCTGTGTAAAAAGTTATACAAAAATATGTGTTTTTCAAAATATAGAAATCTTCATCATGATCAAGTCAGCCATACAGGACAAACTAGGGATAGCGAAACATAAAGTGGGAGCTCAGAAATCTAAGAATCTGAAGTCAAAATGGCAAGATTTATAATAACAGATTTTGGAAGTAAATCTTTCCTTCTTTCAAAGAAAGTGAAAACATGCTGAACTAACAGTGCAGCTGAGAAAGATCTAGTCATTACAGGTAATAAGGGATTTGAGATGTGTTCATTTATCAAATATAGTTGTGGTTGGGACACTTTATCACACAACTGCACTCTCCCTCTCACAGCAAAACCTCTGACTTCACACATAGCCTGGTATCTTTGTTTAAATGAAGAGTGAATCTAGGCACTGAAAGCAAGGCAACATAGGTTGGTCTGACGCAGGCTGTGTTCCCTCAGCACTGCCAGGGAGGCCAACAACCTGCCGAGCACAGGGCAGCCAGGCTGTGGCCTTATGTCCCTTCATTCAATAAGGGCACTCTGCTAGGTAGTAAGGGTTGTTCTTATTGATAAACTGCTATTGGCCAGGTCACATAAAGATAGCTGGACCCATTATCTGGATGTCATAATAATCAGTGGGAGAGATTTCTATTTCCACCCCAGGGTACTCCAGGGTAGCGCAGCTGGGGGTCTTTTCCAGCCGTTCAGGCAGAGGTCTCCCATCGGCAGAACAGAAAACCTCCCAAGCTCAGCTACTGCATTTGCTCACAGCTAATCCACTGAGCTCTGAAACGCCACTTCCCACCTAGCGAGGCAGAACAGAAACCTTGCTGTGTACTTCAAGGCACTAACTCACTCCGTGGGAAGCTGCTGGTGCATGTGGCCAGGCACAGCACCAACCAACCGCTTTAGGAATAATGATCTGGGGGAAACCGACTTCCAGCCCTGTCCCGGGGGTCACTCTCACAGGCTCCTTTGTATGGACAGCTCTGCAGTATCACTATCTATTTTTGAAAATGTAATGGATTTATTAATAATGCAGTGTAGTGAAAATAAAAAAAAATGAATTTTGATTAACAGCATGTCTTGAATTTTTTCAGGCTAGCCAGTTCCATAAACTACATTTTTATGACGTGCTCATCCTTGACATTTTGGCTTCTATTTTTCCCAGGTGGGTTGCTTAACGACCAATTTCCAACATGCTCCAAAGTGACTCAGGCATCATTTCTGCACTAGTCTGATCACCCTGTCACAAGTTCTCGCTCACACAGATCTCTACACCCACCTTCCATCTCAGACTGAGAGCCATATCTTATTGGTTGAACAGCAAGAGAGCATTAACAGTAATTACAGAAATGTTTTTCCTCTCTCTAATTACAGTGACATCAGCATTCTATTAACCTTTAAATTACTGGTATTTTTCCAGGAGAGAACTGTAATGAATAGTAGTTAAGAAAAAAGCTCCATGATTTCAGTGCAGAGAAAATGAGCAAGAAACAAAGCAGAGAGAGCATATCTGGTGCCAGTATAAATGGCTCCTAACAGTGCTCTTGTACTGATGGACACCACTGCCTCTTACACAGGCCAGATCTGCAGCTTGTATAAATTGGAATAGCTTCACTGATTCTGCTAGCCTGGTAGCTAAAAAGCACAGTTTTTATTTTTGGTCTTTGGATCTCTTGAGAAAACACACCTGGAACTCAAAGGGCTAAATGTGGTGTTAGGTACCCAGCAGTTGGAAATAGTGAGAAGTTACTGCCTCGCATATGCTCCTGGACAGACAGAAATAAGCACTGTTCTGGATTCACCTTAATAACAATATACAATGAAACACTAGCGAACACGAAAGAGAAATGGTTTTCCTTCTATTGTGATAGTCTAATTTCATCTGTTATAAAGTTGATATTTCTTTTTATTCCATTGATGGCCTTGCTTAATTTTTCTGCAACTGACCTCAGAATGGAAATATCTGTTTCAGAGATAAGATCAGAGAGAAGAGCTAAGGGAAGAACAGGTTGGCAGAAAAACAATACTTTATGGAACAAGTCAAATGAAGTAGCTGATATTTTTGTGTATTCTGAAAAATGAAGTTTAATGATTTAGGGATACTTAGTCAGAGGAAATGGGTTTTGTCCCTCTAGGCTTTCTGAGCACTTCATTCCTTTAAAGGAAGTCTGTGGAAATACTTCCCACAAGAATATGAATATTCAGGAAATATAGGGAACCATTTATGCTGATACATATTGCTTTACTCGGTTGTTTCTGGCAGAGGTGCCTGTTCTCCACATACACCTAAACAGCCAGATATACGATGGCAAGCACTTCTGCAGTGATGTAACAAAAATTTCTGTTTACAGTAGCATATGCAGAGGCTTGGCATAATAAGAACACAGGAGAACCAGTAATGGAATAAAACAACCTTATTGCCTCATACACAACTAGAAAGAACCCAATGCAGAGCGAAAAGCTGGGCATGAGCCAACAATGTGCGCTGGCAGCCCAGAAAGCCAGCCGTGCCCTGGGCTGCATCCCCAGCAGCGTGGGCAGCAGGGCGAGGGAGGGGATTCTGCCCCTCTGCCCCGCTCGGGTGAGACCCCCCTGCAGCGCCGCGTCCAGCTCTGGAGCCCCCAACACAGACAGGACATGGACCTGCTGGAGCGGGGCCAGAGGAGGCCACGGAGGTGATCAGGGGGCTGGAGCACCTCTGCTATGGAGACAGGCTGAGAGAGTTGGGGTGGTTCAGCCTGGAGAAGAGAAGGCTGCGGGGAGACCTTATTGCGGCCTTCCAGTACTTAAAGGGGGGCTATAGGAAAGATGGGGGCAACCTCTTTAGCAGGGTCTGTTGTGACAGGACAAGGAGTAATGGTTTTAAACTAAAGGAGGGTAGATTTAGACTGGCTATAAGGAAGAAATTTTTTAGACTGAGGGTGGTGAGACCCTGGCCCAGGTTGCCCAGAGAGGTGGTCGATGCCCCATCCCTGGGAACATCCAAGGCCAGGTTGGACAGGGCTCTGAGCAACCTGCTCTGGTTGGGGATGTCCCTGCTCACTGCAGGGGGTTGGACTGGATGGGCTCTGAAGGTCCCTTCCAACCCGAACTATTCTATGATTCTTCATGGAAGCAAAATTGTTCTCTTCTTCCAATTACAAGAATCGCTTTTGTAGACACAGTTCATAACTCAGTCTGGAATCCTCCTGTGCGACCTTTGTAAATGTGTTTAGGACTATCACTTTAAGTTAAGCCTTCTCTGGGTTTTGCCTTGATTTCTGGCTAAAATTTATGTGTGTGTATTGTGAACTTCACTCAGGCTACTCCTGCAGAATGAGATCTGGGTAAAAGAGTTCCCATTCAAAGATTTTTTTAAATTAAAAGTCAATCCTCATTTCCTTTTTTTCAGTGTCTTTCCCAAGAACTGTTCCAGTTCATGCAAACATTAAAAAAAGATTGCACCAGGTGAAGTGAGTGTATGACAAAGAGTCTCAACTGAGACTCAAATCCTTGATCTGAACCAGGCAGAGAAGGGACTTAAGCCAGCGTTCTTCTCTTGCTGTGTGTCAGAGCCATCATGCCATGGATAATACTGGACTGATTCTCTCTCTGTGTGTTTGAAATTTCAGCCAGGATTTCAGGGAAACCTTCATTGACCAAGAACAACTGAAACTGCCCGTAACAAAGGAGAAGTTTCAGCATTTCCTCAAACCAATTTTGTCAACTGAACAAAATATCATGACCACCTGACTTGTACCATTTTCTAAAACAGCCAAGAGGCTTCAGGAATATGAGCTTAATTTTCAAAACTTTATACCCTTAGAAGCCTTAATCTTACTTCATTTCCTTGAGGGTGAGAACAGTCAGCATGGATTTACCACAGGTCAGATGAAGATTACAGAAAGCTAAAGGCATAGTGGAGCATGTAACAGCAGTACAACCCTGGCGGCATTCGGCACGTAGTGCTTTCTGAGCCTTGGCAGAGGTGACTGACTCCAACACAGGAGCTCTTAAATCAGCACACATGTTTATTGAAAATGCATCTACGAAGAATTCAGTTCTAATGATGCAAGTAAAAGGAACTGAAATTGCTTAGTATATACCTTTAGAAAATCTTATTCATCTTAATATATTGGCACTGCTACAATTAATAGCCTGTTTGAATTTCTGTTACAGTTTCTATTACAGGAAGTTTATAATTCAGGCATAAAAATCTTACTCTGGGCTGAAATTGCTATTTAATGTCTTAGCTCATTTCATGCAGTTTTTCTGCACAACCCAGCTCACCTCCCACCCCCAAACAGTAACAGAAGTTGCTACATGGGGTTCCCTGACCTAAAATGCTGGTAAGGGGTCAGCAAGCTCTGCTTGCTGGCTGGTGTAAAGTTTGCAAGAGTATATTTTTGAAAGAAACACCTAAGTCTGTCCAAGAGCAGATGGGGGAAGAGCTCAGAAAGTATTTTTTCTAACTAAAACTTTAAACACAATCAGAGAATGTCCCTAGCAATTTACTGACTACCTCTTTGCCTATCACTGATATAAGGAATTTGAATCTTCTTGTCACCTTGAATAAGGATTCTATTGCCACACAGGTTTTTGAGAGGGAACGGTCTTATACTGGAGGCAGAATGAACAAGCATAGTATATCCATTGAGAATGAGACTGAGAACAGAAGAACAAGAACAGACTGACAACTGGGAACAGACAGACACCTAGATGGCCTAAGAGATAACCAAGGGCCATATGAAAAAAACTGTTCA
Source organism: Anhinga rufa (assembly GCA_013400875.1). Taxonomy (NCBI): domain Eukaryota; kingdom Metazoa; phylum Chordata; class Aves; order Suliformes; family Anhingidae; genus Anhinga; species Anhinga rufa. The sequence continues at coordinate 8,844 of VZTV01110120.1, forward strand.
TGGACAAGTCAAAGATATGAGCCAGAAAGGGAATTGAAGAAGAACCATGTCTGGATTAGACTTTTACCATGGTAAAAGAAGTGATGACACTAGGATTCTTTCCAGATTCGTCATTACTGTTTGTTCTGACTCAAACCATGACCCTGCAAACACTAACACCAGATCTGTACAGTATCACATCGCTTTGCCATATAAATCTGATCCGCAGCAGCCATGGATGTAACTGCACTTCTTTTGAATTATCCAAACCAATGATAATGTTTATGATGGTTTTCTACTACGATGTGAGACAGACAGCATCTTAACTAGCAAATGCAGTTTGTGCAGGATGGTGGTTTGCAGCTGGAACACAAGACTTTTTTCTGATCTGGCATTAGGCATTCAAAATCTGAATTTTCCTTTGAATATTTTTGATAATTCATTGAATGCTGTATGTGTCCATTTCTTGAACTCTCTTCTAATTTTTGAAAATTCAAAAGAAAAAGAATTAAGAACTGCTTTTTTTTTTTTTTTTCTCCAAAATACTGCCAAAATATCATCTTCTACCATTGCAATAAAATTGCATGGAACTGCTGAAGGTGACTTAATGCATCGCTTATCAGACTATCTGTGCAAAACCACAAGGATAGTGACTTTAAAAATAAAAGTAGGTTACTGAGAAATAAGGAACAGTAGGGAAGGGTTATGATGGAACCCTGCATCAGCCAGGGTCAACAAATGTATCGAGACTTTCTTATTACAGCTAGTCTGAATGCACTGTAGCGCTCTGGGATAGGATAGGCTCATGCAGCTGAACTGGAATCGGGCAGTGAAAAAGTACTCAGTATCTGTGGAAAAAGATGATGCCCAACATTGACTGGAGTAGAGGGAAAAATGGGGTGGTAGGAAAGATATAGGCTAGACCAGGTGCCTATAGACTGGAACTGGAAGTTCCTTAAGCTTCTTTAATTTGTCATTTCATATCTTGTGAATGCTTGGTTTTGCTCTGCTGAAGTTGTTTTTATGTAGCTCTGTGTGGGAATGTGGGGATCTCACCCGTGGAACAGCAGTCTCCATCGATGAGAGTGGAACTGGCAGTAAAGATCTCTGGTTTCTACTCCCAGCCTTGCCACTGACAGTACCACTCACCATGAAAGTCACTTTTGTTCTCTGTTCTTCAGCTTCCCCATTTATAAAACATGAATATTGTTATTCACTTACTTCACAAAAAGTCTTAGTGATTCAGTTAATCAAAATGATTAACTGAAAAATAATATTTATGAACCTTCCTCAAGGAAAAGAAAATAAAACCTGCAGTTAGCATAGTTCCTTGCAAAAGAAATCACAAGAAGAAAATGTGTTGAAAAATAGTCATGTTTAAGAATTTTACCAAACTGTAAAGGCATGACAGCATGCTAGAGCCAGAGTTCATATGAAAGTACAACTCTACAGATGATCATAGATGGGTACTGAATAGGCAGCAACCAAGGAAGTTATGTTTATACTGAATCATTCGATCAGAAAACACTGTGTTCTTTTTCAATTTTATGTGCATCATGTTAGAGCATGATGAGATTCTATCAGTTCTTGTGCACTGATGCAGATTTCTTACAAACAGGAAAAACTTCCAGGTTAAATCCACATATTTTAAGTCAGAGTTTGGTAGAGCTTTTCATTAGCCTTAAAACTAACATGTTGTGTCAGGTTTTATATTCTCTCTTCTCGCAAGAGAGACGATAACTTTTCACCTGCACTGCATTTTTTTTTGAATGACATCCACTGAGCCTGGATCCCAGCTGCATACAGTACAGGTTATCATCTTCAGCCTGGGGTTCCCATTAAAGCATGGATGCTTCCTTACTTTGCTCTACATTGACATTTTAATTTTCAAGAGAGGACTGCTAGAAAAGAATATACAAAATTCAACTAATGAGGTACACCAACACTTGGTTTGGATTAATATAGTTGTTTTGGTAGTATGTACTTGGATTAGAGTTGGATGGTGTATTTCTGATACTCAAAGAGAGAGAAAAAACCCAACTAAACTAGAAAGGTTTATAAATTCTCAGATAAAATGATATATGATTCATATGAAAGCATCTCTCTACAGCTCAGAAGCTGTCCTCTACTGTGACAGATTGAAAAACTCCAGTACAATTTGTCTTTTCAAGCTGTCCCTGAAAGAAGATTCTGGGGGAAGTTTTTCAAGTGCAGAAACATGTGCTGTCTTCTTAGCTTTTAGTTTATATCCAAGCTACTGAACTGAGAACATTTTTATATCCTGTCAGTTTTAATGTTTGTCAGTCTACTTTTATAATTGTGTCACTTGTGAGATTCTGTTAGAACAGAGACTGGGGTTTGTAAAAATGCGAGGTGTGAAAGTAACACAGTAATTCCCAGAGAGCTTTGTTTTTATAAACATTCAAAAACAGAGGACTAGCAAACTCTCTGGTTCTCCTAGACAGCTTTGTAAACTCAGGCTTTGTCCTGTCTCTCGTGTAGAAAGTGAAATCAGTTCCTTATTCCAGAGCAGTGAATTCTGCCCGCTACTCACTACCAAGGCACATATTTTCATTATTGTGGCACATATTCCTTGATTCCCTTGGCCAAATACTTATTTATTTGCCAAAATACTGAACAGAACCAAAGTTATTTGTGATTTCAAGTCAAATTTTGACTTGATATGTGTAAAAAATATGGCAGGTAATGAAAGAAGTCAACATGTTTTGGAATAGTAGAAATATCCTGTTATTCACGTGTTTAGTTTTGGCTTTTCATTAGGAAACATTTTAGAAGTCACTTTAAAAGACAAAAAAAAAGGAGAAAAGATTAAATTATGTAACTTGGTTTTAGAAAAAAGTGAAACATTTCTATGGTGGGCCAAGCTGATGGCTCATCTGAGATTTACTCAGCTGGTTTGGGAGGCAGTTTTCTTGGAAGGTACGGTATTTCTGTGCCAGTTGTTAAAAACTTCAAGCAACAGTATATAATCTTGTGAGGAATTTTTTTGATAGTCAGTCCACTGGTTCTTTTCTCATGGTCACGTACCAGTTCCTTATCAGTGTTGCTGGAATAAGATTGCAGCTCTGCCAGTCAGCTGGAACCCAAGTGGTTACTGGTCTTAGAGCAGCGTGGCAAAAATAGCAGCCAGCTTGTTCTGGAATAGTAAGTGTGCATATGGAGAACCTTGGAGGCAATCTTGTCACACAACTGGTGTTCTTTCTTTGTAGTCTCTATATGTGCTCGCACGTGCTTCAACTTTCATTTCCTTTAGGGAACAAACACTGGGATACTTTCTTTGCCCACACAACTCTCAGTAATATTTTAGGCTAAGCATTTTACTTTCTGCCTTTTGTCTGTTTTCTCTACATTGAACCGCAGCGTCTGCTTTCTCAGACAGTGTCTGCCTATTCTGCCTCCCAGTTCCTTTACCTTGAACTTTTGTATTTGTTTGGCACTATTCTGGCTATTAATGTTTTGATCCTTTTCACTCTACAGCCTCATTTTTTCTCAGGTCACAATTCTCATCAGACACTTATTACCCATTCCAGTATTTCAGGAGTTTTTCCTAGTAACAGCGTCAATCATTTTATGTCCTTGCTTCCCAATGGGAAAGTACAGAAAGAAAAAGAAAAAGGAAAAAAAGAAAGCCTCGATTTTATCTTCATTTTTTTCATCGTTGTTTTCATGGTCAGGTCAGTTTATGGTAAGATTTAATTCTTGTTTCTGATATCATGCAAGTTCTTTTTGGTCTGGATATCGAGCTGACCAGATGGCCTGTCTGGAGGTGTTGCATTTTTGACTTGTTAATTGCATTTCCTGCCATGTTGTGGGTGTCATGAATCTGCTCAATGACATCAAATTTCATCCAGGAAGTGCTGAATAGTAACAGCTCAAGCTTTACAATCAAATTGTTCTTTATCTACTACTTACAGCAATCCTAGAACTGTGGCAAGTGTCTGAGTCATGTGCAGACAGATTTGTGCTGTCTCATCTACGCTCTTCTCTCTTGCAACTTGTACTTCTCATCTAAGTGCCATCCAATTAATTACTTGCATGAAAGACTCCTTATAGCATATGAATTGGAAAAGTTTCAGATGCTGCAGGTTTTCAGCCATTACTCCTGTTCAACTTAAGCCTTATCTTCATGGTGAGCACTTACACCATTCTTAATTGGCTTTCTTTCAGGTAAGACACATCGGTCAGCAAAAGCGCACAAACAGGCCCTATGCTTCTAAGGTTGCCTGGGTCTGAAAAGAGCGAATTAAGGCTTTATTAACCAGCATGCCATACCATATAACTGCCTTTTGTCTCTAACTGTTCCCAGGAACCGTTCTGACAGTGCTACACTCTGAAGTCCTGGGATCAAGTCCTCACAGGCATCCCTTATCTGCACAAATATGTTTGCACAAGCCTCCACTCTTCTTGTATACTTTTTGCGAAAGTCCTGTGCATATCTGTAGTCTATGCACAGAGAGAACAAGTAATATTGACCATTCAATAACTGAAATACCCTGATAAAGAGGCTAACAATGTAAAACACCATTTCCTAGTTATTTCAAAGAAAAGTATTGATAGACTTATCTTTTTAAATAAGCCAAAAGAAACACAATGTCACCATCCACATTTTTCATAAGTATATTTGCCACTGGTGAGGAACTCCCATGAACTAGTTGTTTTTTAAATTCCTCTTGTGATTGTTCATTTAGGTAGAAAAGAGCCAAATTCCCAAGCTCAGGTAAAAGCATTTGAGACAAGGTGCACAGCTATGAGGTAAGACCTATCCACCTCTATGCACATGAGTAGTCAAGGAACTAGAAGCAAGTGAAAGGTAATATTAACTGAGATAAACAGTTGGCAAGTACAAGGGAAGTATTTCCCTTCACTGGAAAGAGATCATGCTGTAAATAGCTGAGATTCGCTAATGAAAAAGTCTTAGAAATTATTTATCTTCATCATATCTTGGATGATTATTTAAAGTTTGCCTAGAAAGAACTTTCACATCAGACATTTTGGAAGTCAATTTACCTAAAGCAGATAGTACTGATGGAGTAAAAGCACAGTTAATTCTCTGTTAACTTCAGGGCTCAGTGTTAACAGTCCTTCCTTGGGCTGAAGGAAGGCAGTTCTGAGCTCACAAGGGCAGAAGCTAGGGATGCCATACAGTGAGTTTAGATAGGACCACATGTCTAGAAAACTAGCAGTTGGAAGTATTGAGAGAGTGTGGATCCTTCTGTCCCACATCAGAAAGTGAGAACTTACATATTTCCGCTAGAGGCAGGAGTAGATTCTTTACAACAGAAGTGCTTCCTAGAGAGCTGGCTTTTTGCAGATGGAAACATATACATTTCTTAAAACGGTGTGGGCAAACCTTTATTTAAAACATATTAAAAAGCATTACAGTGTTCATTCTGGGACCAGCTCAAATTTCTCTCGATATTGAACTTCCTCCTATATCAATGGTTTGCCTTCACAGAATCACAGAACGTCAGGGGTTGGCAGGGCCCTCCGGAGCTGCCCCCGTCCAGCCCCTGCGTGAGCAGCACCCCCAGAGCAGGGGCACAGGACCGCGTCCAGGCGGGGTGGGAATGGCTCCAGGGAAGGAGACTCCACAGCCTCTCTGGGCAGCCTGGGCCGCTGCTCGGGCACCCGCACAGCAAAGGGGTTTTGCCTCAGATTTCAGTGGAACTTCCCGTGTTCCAGCTTGTGCCCGGTGCCCCTTGTCCTGTCGTCGGGCACCGCTGAGAAGAGCCCAGTCCCACCCTCCTGACACCCACCCTTCAGATCCTGATAAGCCCTGAGGAGATCCCCCTCAGCCTTCTCTTCTCCAGGCTGAACAAGCCCAGGTCTCTCAGCCTTTCCTCCCCAGGGAGATGCTCCATCCCCTGAGCATCCTTGTGGCTCTGCGCTGGCCTTGCTCCAGCAGCTCCCTGTCCTTCTGGCACTGGGGGGCCCAGCACTGGACACAGCACTCCAGCTGCGGCCTCCCCAGGGCAGAGCAGAGGGGCAGGATGGCCTCCCTCGCCCTGCTGCCCACACTCCTGTCCATGCAGCCCAGGACACCGCTGCCCCTCTTGGCCCCGAGGGCCCAGCGCTGGCTCAGGGTCAGCATGTTTGTGCACCTGGTGAAAAAGTCCTGCCATTAGCTTTAGGTTTTCTTTAGACTTTTTGCTTTCTCGGACACACCTATGGAAGTTATTTCTATAGACAAAGATTTATTTTCCCTCACTTTCTATGCAGCTGTTCCAACAAAGATATCATACCATACAAAATTTCCCCCACTGTTCTAGGCTTTGAGTTAGCCTGCAACTCCAAGGTATTAACATATGTGAAAGGTCTTTTCCTTGCATAAAATCTCTGAAATAAAAACTGATGTACTGATGCGCAATACATGATTTTGGTGAAGTGTTACTAGGCCTGACATGAGAATTATCTAATGAAATTCTGTAGCCTGCATTCTGCAGGTTAATCCTATTTATTTCTTCTTTTCTTAACTTGGATAGACAAGTTCTTTTCTCAGGACCGGAAATAACACTTTAGAAAGCATCTACTTTTATAGGTTTCTTTATATCAATCAAATATGCCACCATAAACTCTTTTCCGTACAGGTGACAGATAAATTCTTTTTAAAATTGTAGATGTGAGGTTTCCCTCCAGTGTGTTTTGAACTTTTTGTTTTGGTTTGGTTTGTTTTTTTTTCCCCTGTTGATGCAAACTAACCACTTGCATATAGGTGCTCAAAAGAGGTTTCAGAGAAGCCACACCGACGCTAGTATGTAGAAAAAATTAATCTCAGTAATGGTTGAGGAAGCTTTGTCAACAAAGACTGATCAAAGTACTAAAACTAAATCATTCTCTACCCAGACGTTACGGAATTCATAGACTCCTTCATAGAGTACTGGATGAAAAATTAGAGCAGATTTCTAGAACAACAGAATACCAAAGCTACAAATCAAAAGCATTTCAAAGGCACTTTGATTAACTGAACTAGAGTTCAGTATTGTGCCAGTTGATCTCTGTTTCTTTCTTGCCAGGTATTGTTTCTTTCTTACCTCTCAAAGCAAACTGACCATATTGAGCAGTGACCTTAAAATTATCATTAGGGAGATATGACTCAGAGAACCTTGGATAGCCTCAAGTTATTTTATGTTTATGAGATCACAGCTTCCCTTTAATGTCTTCATTTTGAGGAGATGCTGCTGTCGTCTTCTGTTATCTTAAGACTTGCAGAACCAAACAGATGTTTTAGATGACAAGTCTGGTCTTTGACTGTGTTCTTAGAAGACATTTTTTAGAGTTTCAGCCACAATTGCCAATGACTTTGAGATAACACACTTCACCTTCAAGTTTTTGTTGGCACTTAAAGGCAATTCAAGGTAGTTATCCAGGATGAACATCTTTAACTCCTTTCTTTTTAATTAATTACCTTATACGCTTGTAAAAACATCTTGAAATACTAAAATCAAAGAACATATAACATTCCAGTTCTCAATTATGCAACAACTGAAGTACAAGATATCTGTCTGGTCTGGTAGCTATCTGGTCTTTATGACCACAACTCACTAGGGAATTGTTATTTACATTTTCTGAATTTAAATACAATGTGTTGCAGTTGCTCCATGGTGAATTCCTGCTTTTTGGATATGACCATTACTAAACAGGCTTCCATACCACTATGGGTAATTCTCTTGAAACCAGTAGAGGTACATAGGCATAAAACAGCCACATGAAAAGATCAAATTCTAAACTTCAAGTATTTAATGTAAAGTAGTCAAAGTATAAAACAAGAAAGGGTCAAAAGAAATTAAGCAACACTGAGTTGCAAGAAAATTGGGCTTTTAGTAAATGTATGGATAAACTATGGAAAATTCTTTTTTAATGAATAGATACAGAATGAAGCCCGCATGCAAATATGCTGCATCATGATGTATAATTATTGAAAATCTCACATCTTTCCAAATCAATGGTGTCAATAGACTGTTTTTAAAAAAGGAAGCCACTTTCACCTTTTGATAAAAAGAGGGATTTTGACCTTGTCTAAGCGTAACGTATATCAGAGTTTACTGTATAATTTTCTTCACCAATTAGCATTTGTGTTATGTAAATTTGGTAAAGCAGCTGAAAGCTAAAATCTCAAATGAAGTTTGCATCCAGTTACAGTATTGCAAAATGATTCTAGCACTGTTCTATCACTATATATTTCTTATGCCAGAGAACATCTGACTCAGAAGACCGTTATCTGCCTTAATCTACCTTTTCCAGACCAGCAGTTTTAAGCTATCTACACAGACAGCATATCTCCACCACTGAGTGATACACTCTAGTCCTACTACATTATTCATCTGAGCTTTTGCTCTAGGAATAGGATACTTCCATGCTGGTTTCTCAAACCCCAGAGCAAAAGGAAGCCGTTTAGCTTATGAATCATAATATGTCTTGAGACACAAAACGCTTGCCAGCAAGGAGAAATGAACTAGATGAAAACACCAACAGTGCAAAATCTGTGCTAATGAGAACTACAGTACCTAAAGCACAGACGGATATGTAAAAAGATGTGAAATCTAAATAGATGCAAAAAAAATATTAGATAACAAACTCCTGTATTGTCTTAAAATGAAAAAGTTGGCTTTGTCAAAATTTCAAATATCAAGCACAACTGATCATGGGGCTGTTCTGTGTTCTCAGCTTGGTATTTAGCATTTGCATTGGTATCCGTCCAATAATCCTGTAAGGTGTTTAATTTTTTTCTTTTTTTTTCTGGTATTCAGGATATGCTATATATGCTTACTTCTATTCATAATGAACAGTGAATCACTTACTTATACAATGCTTCAACATTTCTTGGAGATGAAATTCAGTGAGTCCATATCTTTCCAGCAACTCAGGAACCATTCTGCTTAGAAGATTTTCCAATAGAAACTCATACTTATTGCACAGGTTATGTTTTTCTGATTACTATTACACACATATACTATTATATACATATATATATATATGTATTGCTTATTATCTAGTGTACATGGTCCAGCACACTTTTAAATTAACTTTATTTGGAAGATAACTGCACCCTTACATTTTAACTACTTGAACTTTATAAAGACCAGACCAATTATAGCTAATGGTAGTGAATAAAGTTGTGTGAATTATGATTTGGGGGGGATAGTGAAATTGAAAAATTAGGAAAAACAGCCAGTAGAATGTTTGCATTTCTCAGAAAAAATATGGGAAAAAAATTTATGGTCAAACAAAAATGCTGTTTGATGTACAGTAAAATTATGTTTCATTTAGGAGTTAATCAACCTTTTGAACGAATAGAAGTCAACTTCGGTATAAAAGGTGAAAACATGAGCTTTCAATTTAAAAATTACATATTTCTTCCAGAATCCATTTTTTTTCCCATATGCATTATTTTATACAAAAATTTGCACAATAGAAAAAAAAAAGAGAATAAGAAAATTACAAGGTTTTTTTTCTCTAAAATATGTAGAATTGAACAAAGTAGGCAATTGCATATGTACTTCATAAATCCATGTGCAAATTAGATTGACTGCAAAAATCAGTAAATATCCCATTACCTGTCCTGTACATTTGGCCAGTGTAAAAATAGACATTTACTGAAACAACAGTGCTGGTTTATTTTAGTCATTAGTAGAAATTATGTTTAGTTCTCCATGCTAAAAATATTAGGTTTGCAAAGTATGACAGAAGGGTTCAGTCCTTTAAAATGGTAAGTTAGAAGGAATATTGGGCTTCTACTATGCACAGAGACAACTGAGCCAAGTCCTGTCATGAAACTCAAGAGAATTTGGGAAATACTGATGTTGAAAATTACTCTTGTGAGTAGTGTAATTAAGGATTTGGTTTATCAGCTAGGAAGCAGGAGGCCATTTCAAGAGGCAACATCACAGAATTCTCAAAAACAAAAAGGGTAATAAAGTTCAAAACAACTTGTCTTCCTTACATTCTGAATTGAGGTACATTTTTCCCCCTCTAAATGTGCCTTAGCAGCATGATCTTAATTCCGTGAAGACTCTATGATTCTTCTGTGAATCTATTTGTATTCTCTCTGAGCCAACTGAATTATGTTCAGATGCTGGCTTTATCTGCATTTATAAATGATGATGTTTGGGGCCTGCATAAAATTCATAACTTGATGCTTGATCTTCTTTCTATGAAAGTGAGTTTTAAAGGCATTTTAAAAGTTACTTGGTATTGTAATGAGAAAAAGATTATGCATTTGGCATCATTATCAAATTTATGAGTGAAGACACAAAGCAAAATTTGCTCTTCATTGTTGCTTTCTAGTATAAAAAGAAGTTTCCACACTCTCTGAAACAAAAAGTGTGCAGAAGGGTATGCCCCTTTGTGTTTCATTCCTTTTTGGAGAGCAGAAAAGGGAGTAGAGGAAAGATTTGGCATTACATTTAAAAATATAGGGTTTGATTTTACTTTTCTTTGGGAGAGGAATGCTGATTTGAAAAGAACTTAGAAGAGGCTTTATCATCCTTTAGCAAGATCTGAAAAGAATCTATGAAATTCACCCCCCAAAAAAAATCATCCGTCCCACTGGAGTCTGTTATAAAAATTTTACCATATCCAGGAACGTATTTAGTTTCCAAGTTACTGCCTGGGAATCCATATTTCTAAAGAAATCTGAACAAAGCACAGTGGCTGTTGTAATTTTTGTTTTCAATTGTATACACAGCCAGCAGCACTGATTCCTCTATTTAGACTGCCTATCACTTCTCATTATGAAAAAAAATCTCATCATACACATATGGATGTGGGGGAAAGGGTTGTTTAAAAGACCTGTAAACATGTCATGGTTGCAGCAGGGAACATGAACTTGGAAGCAGTAGCAGCTGTTAGGTATGCCTCTTGTTGAGCATGTCAAATAATAGCACTGGTTTGCCATCTTACTTGTGATCTTCAGTGACACTGCATAGGCAGGGAAGAGAGATTAAAGTTGAAAGAACCTGGGACACAGCACACAGTTGTACAGTCATAGCTGTGGAGTTCTAACAGATGTGAATGTATTCAACAGCTTATACATGCATGAAGGAAAAATAAGGAAAAAACGTGGAAGATTTGGAGTGGTGGGTGACTGAAAGGAATCTGGGACTTTCTTGGTGAAGAAACTGGTGATAATGTGCTAGAGAACCTAGGTCCGGAACTAACCAGAGATGGACGGCATTTTGCAGCAGGCCATTCTGAGGAAAAATTAACGTCATATAGTGCTGCAACCAGTCTCCCGTGAGTTTTCTGCCATTATGCATTAAAGAAATATGAAGATACGATATCTGTTTTGAAGTCCTTACTACCTATTTTAAGATGTAACAGTGAAAGAGCAAACACAGAAAGAGAACCTGAAGGAAAGGTACATGATAATACAAAGCAAATTCTATTTAGTAATTATTTTTAATGCTGTTAACATATAAGCTTCCCTTGAACCGAAGCGTGCTGCAAAGCTGACTAAAACTGTGTGGGAAACATCTGCCTGTCTTGTGAAAGTTAGAAAACTCAAATCTGTCACATTTCACATTTTTCATGGAAATCCTTTAAGTGTTTATTTTTTGTTTTTAATGAAAGAACAAAAGGAAGCTCACACAGACCAGCTGCTGAGCTCAGGCAAAGACTGGAAGTCCCGAGCTCAGGTCTCTGCTAGAATTAATGCTTGTTTGTACAAAGTATAAACAGGAAAGAACAGGGGATCTTCCTATTGCATATCAGCTGGTAGCTTGGTGTTTACCGTTTTACCTGTGATGCGAAAGACAGGCGGTCAAAACTCTCACTGACTGGGGAAAAACAGACTTGAATCTGACTCACCCAACACTGGTAGGCTCTTTGCTATAGACCCGGGAGCACTGTTTATTCATACAATCTCACCCTCCTCCCTCAGAAGAAATTGCGTCTTTGCTAAAACCTTTCTGCCAAAGCTAGCATAGATTTTACAGTGAAGAGTGCTGGTTTCCAAACATTGACCTTTTCAAGTGAAGACCCATTTTGTTGAAACATTACTGAATAATTATAGAACTGTATCACTAACTTGTAAGAAATGAGTTGTTTGTTGCAGCTCAGCAGGTTTTATTTTTTTCCTTTTTCAGGAAGAAAACCTAGAAGGAAAATATAAAAAGAAGTTAAGGTGGAAAAGTCAATCTAAATCGGGTAATGTCTTAATACCCTGGACTTTCAAATTCCAAAAAGCAATTCAAGTTCTGAAGCCACTATATTATAAAAAGACGAAAAACTTCCCTGCTGAAACTTTATACGCTTTTAAAACTGTCCATAAAATTGTGACTCATATCAGCTAGATCAGGCTTTGCATTTACTTAATGCAAAGTCACTCATACATCTTGGCAGTACATCTGCAATGTTGTCTGCTTGCTCTTTTAAAAGTAAATAGGGTAGAATAAAATAAGATATTAGGATTTATCATGATTCGTCCAGAAAGTGCTCTCATTTGGAAAACAGACAGGAAAGGAAACCAGAAGGCATGTGACACTAACACTATCTTGGGTTGTTTGCCATTGATTTTTCTAGTGTAAGTTAATAAAAGTAATTAAGTTGACTAAAAAAATAGATTAAATTAATACTCATCTTGAATTTCTTTCAAAAAGCTTATTTTAGTGATATAACCCTGTTGTGAGTCTTCAAAACATATTGCAGCCATGTGCTTACGTGCGTGTGTATGTGTGTATAATGCTTCCTTTCACCAAAAAGATCTAAAAGAGGCTTATAATGAATCTGTAATTAGGATATATAATTTCACCATTGAAATGTGGCTACCTATTGGGTAGACAACGACTGCCACTTGTAACGCCATCTCGCAAACCACTTAAATGCATGTGACATATGCAACTACTTCCCTTAAATCTGTGGGACTGCTCATATGCCTAATACTGAAAACAATCTCTTTTCCATGCTCTGAGAGTTATCATCATCATGCACAGCAGCTGAATTCAGACAGTTCACCCCATATCACAAAACAAGCGTGAGGAAATCTGGTCAATAACCTCGAATAGAAGCACAGGAAATCTGATGTGTAATATACAGCAGACGGAATTTGTGTTTTGAAGGGTTTATCTAAGGTGAAAGTCTCAACAGCCTGAAACTATCACCCTGGAAAGAGGAAAGAGTGTGTTGCCTGCCCAGACTAGAACACTTAAAATCTCCGAATACTAATCCTTTTACAGCTGAATGTTAATATGCTTCTTTATTCTTTCTAGGAGCATTCTTAAGTAAAATTACTCTATAAAGAAATCCCTAAGAGTTGTCCCTAAGGTGTTTGAAAAAGTCATCCCTCAAGAGGGGATCCAGATTGACTGTAGTAGAGGTATATCACAGTTGGACTAGATGATCGTTGTAGGTCCCTTCCAACTGAAATTCTATTCTATTCTGTTCCGTTCTCATATGAGGACTTCCCAGTGAAGGATGGCACCACCACAGTGCAGTGGAAACACTTCTCTGTCCCAGTGGAAGGTGGGAGGAAAGAACGTCTACAACAGTGTTTTTCTTCTTTTGGCTTTAATCTCTTTTTAGACAATAAAGTAACATAGCACCTTTCCCTGAAAAGCTTTGAAAAGTACAAATACCCCCAAGGTATACTTTCTGCCAGAAAGTAGTGTTGTAAGTGCATATTCCTGTGGGGCCTCCTGTGTGGTTTGAGCAAGTTCGATCTAGGGCATTCATTCTGGATGCAGGAAAGTTTGGTCTTCCCTCTGGTCTCTGCCTGAATCTTTGTTCTGTAAGCGTGCTCAGTCATTTCACCCTGTCTTGTTTTTCTCTACCATTTTTTGTCCTGTCTAATTAGATTATAAAATCCGTGTTTGTCTCATATGCTTTGTAAAATGTCTGGCATAAAGGGCCACTTATCTCAAGTGACCCACTAAGTGCTGCCATAATGCAAATAATACTGATGCATCCTGACGTGACAGTATTTCACCTTAATGTGACACCAGAGGCTGGTACTATTTGGTGCACTTTAATTTAGTGCTGAGAGGAGAAACAAACTCAGGGTACGAAAATGGGATTCTAAGGGGGAATAGGACTGAGCAGTGGAGGCAAAATACAGGAAAATAAACTTCTGTTAAAATCAACTGGAGACTCCGGATCTGGAAAGTGCTAGTTGCTTCACTTGGCAACCATTTACATGCCCTTCTGTGGCATTTGCCCACACACACAAGAATAATTTATAACTGAGGGCGAGCAAAAGAGCTTTTCAGCCCAAGGGATGCATGAGCTGTAGTCTCGCCTTTTGCCTGCTGACAAATATGCATGCGTTTTTCACAACTTCTGTTCACGATCCATCTTTGCAGACTTTCTCTAAAGCGGGGTTTGAGCGAGAGGGTTGTTAGTTACTAGATACGAAGATTCACTTGGCTCACTGCTTTTCCTAAGTGTGTTACTCTGTGTGAATCGTAATATTCCCATTACAGACTCTTCAGTTACAACTAGGGATGCACCCCTGATTTCCAGTAGAAGGGACTGAATTCAGTCTTGTGAACGGGTGGGTATTTTTCACTTTCCATTTGCAACAGCATCTCCAAGCACTGAACTACTCAGCTCGCCATACCAAGAACCCTGAGCCTGCGTTCTACTTCTGTCTCATACAACAGACAAAGGTATACCGCGTTTTGTTCTAAGTAATGGGCTGCATAAAAGCTCACAGCCTGGTCCTCCTCCAAGCATCCTGTTCAGCTAAACGCAGCAAGTCCTGCCTGTGGCTGTAAAGCTATTTCCTGCAAGGACTGGTATGAAAAAGGCTCCACACAGACAAAAAATGCTGAGCCATCTGAAAGTGCAGTGCAATGTTGGACAGGTTCCTGAAATAGTTCTGAGCGGACTAGTAATACAAAAAGCAGTGTGGCCCTGTCGGTGTAGCTTTTCTCTGCAGGATGAATTATCCAGGGCTCTGTGCCTCCTTAATGCAGTTCTATTGATCTTGAGACCTTGCTAGCTCGGGTATCCTTACGCAGCACAATGCTGTGTGTATGTATTCTTAGCGCTCATTCTCAAGGGAGGCAATTAAGGTGTCAGAGTCTTAATTGTCTCCATAGATGATATTTTCCTTTAAAGCCCTGGCCCTTAGAAAAACAAAACAAATTGCTCAAGTTTTATTTCCAACCCTCCGCAAAGAATTTTTCAGTGCTGTATATGGAAGTTACAATTGTAACACCATTTATTTTTAGAAGCAACTAGGAAGATACGTCAATGATTTAGAGAAACTCATTCCACCTGGCCTAAAGGAAGCAGATCTGACCGACGCCTCTCAGAACTGCTGGGTGGTGAACAGAGGCGGGAGGGAGCCGAGGCGCCCCAGCCAGGGAGCCGCTCAGCGAAGGCCGGAGGCCCGGAGGGGCCGGTCTGTGCGTGAGGTGACGCCAGGAAGCCACGCCGGCACCGTACGCGGGGAGCGGGCGCCTCGGGCTGCCCCCTGCCAGGTCCCAGCACCTGGGTGCGGATGGAGCTCACCAGTGTCGTTTGCGGGTTAAACTTCATCTGGAAAAAAAAAATTTAAATATATAAAAAAAAAAAAAAGGAGTCCTCAGACTTCCTCAGAAGCGCCGGGCCCGTCCCTCAGCGCGNNNGAGCCGGTAAGCGGCGGGGGAAGGGGGGTGATGACCAGGGACTTGCTCCAGGGCAGCTCCTCCCGCACGACCGGGCTGCCCCGCCCTCACCCGGAGCCCTGCCAGGGGCGCCCCGCCGCCCCTTCCCCTTCCTCCTCCTCCT
>VZTV01110122.1:0-12785 GCA_013400875.1 Anhinga rufa
TGACATACAGTTTGATAAGGCTTGACTTGTTAACGGGGCTACAGAAAAAAGTGTCTCTGCTGTTACATCTTGTGACCAGCAGGAAGTATATTTTTGAAATTAATGCTGTATTAGATTCTCTCTCTCGTATCTCTTAGCACCTTTTACTGGTACCCCCATTAAAGTCAAAAGACAGCATAACTGTCACTTGCCCATAATAATAATGGTCAGATACTTTCTGCAAGCTCTGCAAATTAACAGCATTCATCCTTTGAGACAAACTTATTCCATAAATAATGAAGACAAGCAGCCTAGAGAGGTTTTCAGCAGGGCTTACAATCTGTTTTATTCCTATACTTAAATCTCCTTTGTTTGCTTTTGTAATGATTCCACGTTGACACTGTGACTAGGTATCTACAGAACTACATGAGTTAACTTTTACATGGTCCATTATGTCATGTCTCTGAGTATCCCACACAGGCATTTAGTTCTTCAGGAATCACATAGTATCTACCAACAGCTCTGATGAGACTAAATCTCCTTGCCTGTATTCACTATTCTATTTGCTGCCTCATCTTCTGATGCCCTTCCAAAGTGTTTGTGATTTAAGTAAAAGGGAGAATTCCTCACCTTTCTAAATGAGTGAGGACAACCTTATTTTCATACAGTATCGTAGCACACAGCAGGCACAGCACAACTATGGTACAGACAGAACGTCCAAGCTGCATTCACAGCTAGCTGCATTAATCCTAGCATAGTGTCCTCAAAATCAGTGAAAAAATCCCCAAAGCTGATAGGGGATCAGCTTCCCTACATTTCAAGGTCATTCAAATTCAAACAGACATAACTGAAAAAAGAAGAATTCTAAAGAATGTATAAAAATCATTTGGCAGATATACTGAGCACTACAGTGCTCAGTACCTCTTTCAGGTACTCAGTACCTCTTTCAGGTTGGTAAGATGCACACTAAGACATACACAAAAACTTGTCAGTGCAGTAATAGCAGAGACACAAATAAATTTAGTATCCAGTTTACATCATGGCTTCTTCCTTTTAGCACTTTCACAAAAAACCAGTCTCCCATCCAAACTAAGGCTGGTAACAAATCTGGTCATCTGGTTTAGCAGTGACTACACTTTTAATTCAGTTTGCAATATTTTCTAAAAAGTTGTTTTATCAATGATTTATTTGAACTGTTAATGCCTGCACGAGTCTGATGAGTCTAAGTTATCATTACTGGTTTTACTGTATTGAAGTACAGCATAGCATTAAGTTTACATTAATTTTACCTTTTTGTTTTCTAATATGTAGAACATGTAATATTTCACAGTTGGTAATGTTTCTGCAACATGGCAGCGGTTCACTTATTCCAAGCCTTGTCTACTCCTGTAATAGAGTTTATGCGATCCATAAAATAAGCCACTCATTTTAATTACAAGACGTGGGGCTATTTCCCACTGACAGATCCTCATTTCCTTTCCAGAACATTGCCTTTTAATTTATAAATCGCCTGTGTATCATTGTAAGTAACAAGTATTCTGGGAATACAGCCCTGCCTGGATGTTCTAGATCAAAGCAATCTGTTGATAGCAACAAATTTTTCTAATAAAACACAAGTAGACTAAGTAGTCTGAAAAATCCTAAACATCGCAGAGGAGCGCTGACTTAGGCCTGCATACAAGACAGAGCTCAGACAGATGAAGAATGCAATCATTTTACTAGAAGAGTAAGGTTTTAACTAATCACAATTCTGAAAGAAAGATAAAACTATTTATTAAAAGAACTACTGAGTATAATGATTAATTGATTAACCTTTTAAAAAAGCTGCAAAAGTATTCCTCTCATGTAATACAGGTGGTAGGGAAAGACCATTACACTTAAGAAAACAACTTGTTTATGCAACACAATGAATACTTGATCACATATCAAAAAGGATATTACTGCTCCTCAAATTGATTTTAGAAAAAAAAAACTTTTACTTTTATTTCAAAGGTTTTAAACCCCCTTCTTGCATTTTCTGTCCTAAGACAGGGCCAACTGTCAAAGCTTAAAGGTATAGGATGAACCCTTCAGTGAACTGATGTGCCAGCTGAATGACAGTGTACTCAGGGGCATGGCACATGTGTCTGACCAGCGTCCCACCACGCTCCTTCTTACCGGTCTACTATACTGCGCACTGCAGGACTCTGCAAAAGTACCTGGAAAAACCTACACGTGATTTCACTCCTCCCATCCTTTGTAATTGCCACATAATTTGATCTCTCAACATCTATAAATTTTAATAAGCTTAAAAGCTGTAGCATTCTGATCAAAAGTTAGCAGCTCCATCATTCTATATTATCAACACCTCTCGCATAAACTTCTTCTGAGGACGGCACACTGAAGATTTCTGTTTTAAAATGCCAAGGAATCACATCACTAGAAACACTAAAACACCTTTTCTTAAGGGCATCTTTTTGAAAGATACATTTGTATACAAGGGTGTTTATAAATCCAAATTTAAAGGATTATTTAATTTCCAATTTACTTCACTTGGAATGTTTTCTTTCTTTTTTCTTTTAAATTCTATGAATGTGCCATGCATTTTTATCCCCTCTAAATTTTGTACTCTGAATTTCACTAATACTCATCTTTAACAAAGGACATACAGAAAGTCTTGGGTTTGGGTGGTTTTCAGATTTCCTTGATTCTGAGGTATTTTTTAGCAGCAGGACACAAAAGACAGTTCTTAATCTTTTTAGTATGAGAACAAAACACCTTTTGAATCAAGATAAAATCACTACATCATGAATGTTAATATCATTCTGTGAAAAATAATATCATATGACTAGAAAAGACCATCCCTTTAGGGAGAAATATTGTGTTAAAGTGGATTATTCTTTTAGTAGTGTAATGGAAAGGCATTCCACCTAGTCCCAGAAGAAAAATCAAAATATGCATTTAAATGGAAATATTGTGAAATGGATAGGACAAAAAAAACCCTCTCAGAACTGTAAAGAGCTATGTATATACGCACACACACATATACATGTATACACACAAAACCACATATATGAAATTTCCTTTATACAATTTTTTCTATTTAATTCAATACATAGATATATATGTATATAATTTTAAATTTTAAAATACAAATTTGGAGCTCTAGGCTTATTTTGCAAATATCAAGATGCAGTCACATTCACATATACTGGTTCTGGCCACAACTTCAAATAATATATACAACTCAGCTCTGTGCAAAAAGTTGGAAGTATTCTTTTTTAATTTTCTGCACATTTTGTGCCAGACTATATTCTAAACAGCTTTTACAAAGTGATAATGTTTCCCTGACAGTGTTTTGTGTACTTCACATAAAATTAAATCTCAGACAAACCTTGAGAAAAAGAAAGCAGAAAGCTAAGCAATACAGCATGTTGCTCTTTTTGACCCACGAACGATTATCAGTTATTTTAGAAGTTATGACAGTTTTCTCAAGTCCTTAAGGAGTCTGACACCATTGGTATAGCTTTTAACACTGCATTTATGTTTATATTACAATACAATAAAACAGCAGGAATAGTGTTCAAATTACTTGGGTATTGGATGCTTTATTGAAAATAACAGTATTACCATAAAATAAAAAATAAGACTTCTTTGAATGTGCTAAATCATCACATGCTATCTATGCTGCATGTGAATTATGGGATGAATTTTGGAAGACATCATCAATTGCAATGACTACTAGATCTGTGTCTCTAATGGAAGACTGTGTTCATTAACAGTAAACACTAATCAAATTTAATAACCAGTGGTATGTAAACACTTGAAAAGTCTTTGTGAAATCAGTGCTATGCTAATTATTTATTGTTACAAAACGTATGACTTCATCGTTAGAGCTAATGTTTATTGTTCTTTGTCAGGTATGAATAAAAAGCAGAGTGTAAACAACACAACCACTCCCCTCTCCTTCCTTTCCCTGCAGAGTGCTACCACAAACCACAGTACCAATGGCACAGTAGTTAATTTATCTGACTATATTAGTAATTTTATCATTATTCTTTCATAATATGTGAACTGACAGCTACATTTTCTTATTCTCTGCCTGCATTTGCTGTTCAGTTAATCAGCCTTGATTCTGCATCACTGCCATCTTTAAAAGCTACATGGGAGAGTTCATTCTTAAAAAAGTCTTGATATTTTGCAGTTCTTAATTCTAGAAATGCAAAGCTAAATTACATTAATCCTCTCAGGCAAATCTGAAAGCAGCTACACTCAAACATGGGCAAACTTATTCACCATCTTCTAACTGAAAACTATATTTTCCATGTTAGAAGAAGACAAGCTTAGCAAGATTGGTAACAGGTGATAATGGTTTGGAGGAGCACTGCAGCCACCACCCCACCACCCCCAGAGAAACTCCACTTAACAAGATGCATTGTGAGGTCTTCAAAAAGAGAAATTTGAGTTGATTTTGTGTTCAGTATCACGGTCAATCACACTAGAAATCAAAGCTTAGCAGGTAAAACAGTAATAATAAAAAACGGTTTTCCATTAGAAGAGGATTCTCATCCATAGATTCTTCTAACTGTTCTGCCTAAAAGATTTTTTTGCAAGTGTCCTGTTAGAAAGATTAAATAGGTGCTTTAGAAAATTCTTAATAGATAGCAGATATTGCAATTGTCCCCAATGCATAAGGAAACAAACCTCAAAAGACAATTATCAAGTATAAAACTAGATGTAGCTAGACATGATGGTTAATACTGTAACCACTATTCACACTTTAGAAAATAAAATATAAAAATATATATTAATCCATTATAAAAGGGTTCAGCAAATTAATTAAAATTAAAAGTGATGGGCCTACTGCTTTTAAATTATGTTCACTTCTAAGTTTAACCAGAAAATCCATTTCAAAGCAAATGCTCCAACTCCTAATGATTTGCCTTGCATGAAGTGTACACCCTTGGAACAAAGACAGCTAAGAAATACTTTTCAACTTCTGCTGAGACTTTGAAACTCAGTCTGAATTCTACTTTAAGGGAAACCCACATAAATTGCAACACAGGCAACCGCTAACTGGTATGACTGAATGTTGTTTCTTTTTTATTTTTTTTTTAATCTCTGACGCAGACTTGTCTCCTCTTGCATAGAAACGAAATAAAAAGGTACTTAAAGAAAACCAAGCTTCAACGATGTATAGACATGAGATGTCCTGCTTTTTTTTTCTTAGTTTGACGTGAATTTTCAATACCTTCTGATTGCATATAATTTTGTTTCTAATAAATACATCTTACAATACTGAATAAATAATAGGCTTCTAGCATTTCTTGTGATTATGGAAAAGGTGCTTACTCAACAAAAGCACTCAGCAGAACTCCTAATTTCTTTATGGCTTTTGTTACAAAGATTTTTAGATATTCCAGGTCAGAAATGGATAGTTCTACAATCTGATCGACTGGAATGAAAGAGGCCACAAAATACCATTTGGTAATTTCCTGATCAAGTCCAATAGCTAAAGATCAGGCTGTAAGACACTTGCAAACACTAGATTCCATTCTCCTCTATTTCATTGTGCTTTATGTGTTAGCTGAGAGCTTAATGGCGTTACCTGTCCATTAAAATGCAGGATTTTTAAGGTATCAAATTCCTGTCATAAAGTCATAAAGACTTCCTACTCTGAGCAGTTTGCTAAAGAAATCTCCAGAAGTAGTTCATGTCCTCTATCAAATTAAGGCAGGTTCACAGCAACTATAGACAACCTCCCTCCCCCCAAAAAAACCCAAATCAAGTCTCACAAGCCTCTAGAAGATGTGTTTCCTTTTAAGAGGGTGCCTCAGCACGCCTGTTATTCAGACATTTGGAAAGGATTTACCTTTGTCTCCTGACTTCACTATCTGGCTTTACCCAGCAAAAGCCCACTCCTTTGCAAACTGACCAGGCAATTAAAGGCTCCTCATGACTCCTGGTCCAAGAGCACCCCGAGCTCTTCTTTTAAGGACAGTGGCAAGCCTGCGAACCTCTGGGAACCACTGGCACTGCTCCTTCTGTGACACTCAGGGAACAAGAGTACTTTGTCTCTTCCAGCAGTCTTGATGTGCATAGGAAGGAATCCCCTCTTCCTTTTGATTACTCTAACAGTGGACAGATTCTTAGTTTAATGTACAGTTTATGCCTGATCCACTGCCTTTCCAGTCTAATAACGACTGCATACACTCTACTATAACTGACGATATGCAATCGGAGATGTTATTGGGTTATATAATGGTAATACAATCTGTTATTAGTAAGAACTGGGAAAGAGAGTTGTGATGTAAACACTTAAGAATAAATGCAAAAAGAATTTTAAAATGACCAAAAGCTAACAGGCAGAAAAAGGTAAAGTTATTATTATCATTATTATTTAGTAATAGTAATATAGTAGTACTTAAAGGCTAAAATGTGCCTGGGATTTTCCAACAGAATAGTTTTTCATTAGAAATGCCAGTCCATTAAAGCTGAAGTATTTTTTAACAGGAGATTGGTTTCAGCAAGTTTCCAGTAAACACAGGAGTTTTCTTCCCAGGTTCCTGTCAGTTTACCTAAGAGGCCACACTGGAGTCTGGGTCTGTATGGTCCACAGCCCTGAATAGCTTCCCAAGGTGAACAGTGAACTGTTGCAAACTTAGGAACAGACTCCCCCTACCTGTTTGGTCCCAACCTGACAACATGGTTCTGCTCTGTCCAGCCTGCAGACGGGATCCTGAAAAAACAGCAGAAAACACCCAAAGCTGTTTTCTCCGGAGAACCAGCTGTTCAAGCTTAGGAAGACAGAAAAAAAATCAGGTTTTCTGGTTTTGTTTGTTGCTCAGGAAATTTAAGTATCTAATTTTCCTCAAGATTGTCACCAAAATCCTCTGGGAATCTTCTCCTACAAAATGGAGATTCTGCATTTCAGTCAGTTGATTGTAAATCAGCTTCACAATAAAGCCCTTTTAAGGCACTTTCTATAAAAATGGATGGCCAAAACCTGAAAAATTCAATAAGCTTTTGCACTGAAAATTGCCAGTGGAGACCATCTATTCTTGCATGAGTATTCTAGGCAATCTGGTCCAAATTTCCCATTTTACACAGGCTTGATGCTTCTGAAATGAAAGATGATATTCCTTATACCAGGAACAAGACAAGTATGAACCACGTCCTAAAACATCAGATTCACATATAGTCTAACTTACCCTAAATCCAGGTAGAGCTGTAAGTGGGAAACCTTCAGGAAAAGCCAACATGTGCAAGCAACACTGCCCCAACACAGGCTGACAAGAACACCACGCATTAGGAAGGAAAATTAGGAGTTTATTTCTCCAAGATAGAGAGTATTTGGGGAGCAAAAACAAAGGGTGGCTTGAGGATCTGCCTTGAGGAAATAACTGGAAAGGATATTCAGAAGGACATTACCCACCTAGTTACCAAGGAAAGCCAGTCAATGTGATCTTTTTGGATATCAGAAAAGCTTTCAATACTGTCTTTCACAGTATCCTTCTGGAAAAAATGTCCAGGCACACAGCTAGATAAGCACGTAATGCAGTGGGTGAGCAATCGGCTGATGGGTCGGGCTCAAAGGGTCACAGTAAATGGGGTTACATCGGGCTGGCAGCCAGTCACTAGTGGGGTTCCACAGGGATCCATCCTGGGGCCAGTACTCTTTAATCTCTTTGTTAATGACTTGGATGCAGTTTGAATGAAGTTTGCTGATGACACAAAGCTGGGAGGAGCTGTTGACACTCGAGGGCAGAGAGGCCCTGCAGAGAGATCTGGACAGACTGGAGAGCTGGGCAATCACCAGCCGTATGAAGTTTAACAAGGGCAAGTGCTGGATTTTGCACGTGGGGCACGGCAGCCCTGGATGTACAGACAGGCTGGGGAACGAGATGGCTGGAGAGCAGCTCCGCAGAAGGGACCTGGGGGTTCTGGTTGACGGCAAGTTGAACATGAGCCAAGAGTGTGCCCTGGCAGCCAAGAGNACAACAGGACCCGAGGGAATGGCAGGAAGATGTGCCACGGGAGGGTTAGGCTGGGTATTAGGAAAAGGTTCTTCCCCCAGAGGGTGGTGGAGCACTGGAACAGGCACCCCAGGGAGGCAGTCACGGCACCAAGCCTGGTGATATTCAAGAAGCACTTGGACAACACCCTCAGAGACATGGTGTGAATGTGGGGCTGTCCTGTGCAGGGACAGGAGCTGGACTTGATGATCCTTGTGGGTCCCTTCCAACTCAGGACATTCTATGATTCTATGATTGGAAGAAACAGAAAGGAAAGGCAGATGAGAAAGTGCCAAACAAACGGCAAAAGACAAAACCAGAAAATATCAGTACATAAAAAGCAAAATCAAAACAGAAATATATAGCAAGGTAAAACTTTCAGAGGATTTTTTTTGTAATGGGTTAATGATGAAAAAAAAATACAGAAAAACCACCTTTCTCTAAAGCTTATCATAAAAAATTTGTTACAAAAATGCAAAAATATCTTAATTTTTATCATAAAATCTGCTCCATCCTGCTTTATTTTCTTAGCTTGCTTAAATGTGAAATTTATTTTCAGCTTTGTGAAGTTCTGACATCTCATACTGTCAACAGGGCTGTAGCCTCAGTTTGCTCTTAGAGTGGTAGCCGTTATGCCCCCTTAAAATCTAAAAGCAAACGTGTGTCTGAACATGGGGGAGAAGAAAATTACTTTCTATTTCTTCCAATTGGGTGAAAGTGAGGCTTTCCTTCCCAAAGGAAGGCATGTCTTTAGTCATCATGAGACTGCCAGAAAGGGTACATGAAATTGAAGGCATGGTGAGTGAGAAAGACAGGTTGGCAGGTTATCACTGTTTTAGAGAATAAGAAAAAATACAGCCTGCTGAGGTGATACCAAGATTAAATGCAGGCTAATGTTTAGCAATAGAGAAACAAAGGAGAGGAATTTGTGCATAGAACTAGAGAAAAGTAATTATAAAAAATTATAATTAAATGGTGTAGGCAAGAAAACATTGCAAAGAAAATTCAGGAGAGATAACTGTCAAATAAGTTGATCTCGAGCCTATTCCAAAAGCAAAGAACAGGTGAAGTAGGGTCAAGTTGTGGAGCAATAAGGGAGGAAAGATTAAGGTATACCTTTTCTCCTCTTCTTCTGAATCCCATTAGCCCTCAATGTATGCTTTTTTTTTTAAAGTCCAACTTTTCTTAGTCCCTCCATTCCTATAACCCATCCTAGCCATGAGTAAACATTAAAAAAAAACAACAAAGAAAACAGAAAAAAAAATGTTAAGTTATACATTTGATCACTGCTCCTCTGTTCATCTCTTTTCTCCTTTTTTTTTGGAGGGAGATTTAATAAAATGCAAAACATTAGACTTACAGTACAATCCAAATAATATTTTGTTGAAGAGAAGTATTACTGTATGTGCTCTTTTAATATCAAATTGACAGCAAGAAAGATAAAATCACCTATGTACAGCATCAAAGATACCTTTGGTACCTTCTCTGCTTAAAGGCAACAGCATTTTCCTTGTACCATCCAGGTTCCACATGTTTAAAAATGTGTATCAAAGCAAGCTGAACTTTAAGTTTTCTGGTATTGCCAGTAGGTAACTGCATTGCAAAGAAGAGAATGCATGTCTTCCTTTATCATCCCTCCTCACTCATTACTCAACTGCAGGCAGATTGTTATGGTATTCTCCGAGACTAAGAACAAACTGACTGTTTAAATTTAGAAGACAATATTGCTTGAATCAGAATTTCCAAAATTGTTTGTTGCCCAAACTAAAAAAGCATCTCCAGAATGCTTTATTGTTGAAAGGTATATGCATTAATTTTATACTGTGGGTTCTCAATCATATGCCTTTTCTCTAATCGAAGTACTACAATTATTTACTAAGGTGGTTTTTATGCAGAAATTGAAGTTTCAGAGGACTGAGACATCTAAAATTGCAAATATGTACTTAGCATGATCTGTGGCCTTGGCAGAAATGACTGAGGACTGTAGTAACAAGATAAGAGGAAAAGGAAAACAGCTTTTTATTAAGAACAGAAGTATTTTGTTCACCAAAGTATCTACCAGCCAAGGAACAGTCTCTGAGTCTAGTCCAACACAAACTGGCTGTGTGACACAAAAAGACTATTTAAAAAAAAAAATCAGCCAGATAGGGACAAGGACATTAGAAATGTTTATAGACAGCAGAAGTTCAGGGCCATTCACATTTGTTAAGGTTTCAGTCCCCTTCCAGTTCTCAGAGCAGACATTTGCACAATGGGCTGACAACTATTGAGCTTTCTTACTCATTACAAAGAAGAAAATAAGCGTGGCCTTCCCACAAATACTTTTGTACCATTTAACAGAAGCAAAATATTTATATCAGGCTTTCAACATGAATTGCTAGTGTTTTATTAAGATGTCAGTTTTAAAACTGAGAACTTTTCATGGTCTCTATGTTTTAAACCGGTGTCTCCCGTTCACACTGCATATTATATTATCATACAGTTGCACTGTGACTGTATGCTTGGGAGGAAGAGGCCAAGGATCCCAAACCTATTTTCATTTGAAGTACTAAAACAACATGAGGCTTTCAAGTGTGGTCTCAGTCAAGAGTTGTTAACAAGATACAATTAACAAATTAGGTTGAATGTACTTCGTATGTTTTAATGTACATACTGACAAGAATGCAACGTCCTGTCATACCTGCCAACTACTGAAGCTTACCAACAAGTGACCAAAGAGAAGAATGAGTTCTACACTTCCCTGAAATAAGAAGTTAGGCATTAGATGAACCTTGCCTAATAAAGACACAATTGCATAATTAAGGAAGTGAAAACTTTTATTCTAATTAAGTATGGACAGAGCATCTTCTGAACAAGGAATAAACAACAAAAGGCTTGGGGAGAAAACTAAATCTGGGCGGATTCTGTGTGATTTCAGTTCAAAGGGGAGACTGTAAATACTAATACTTTCCACTCAAAAGAAACCAAGACAACTTAAAATCTAATGATCAACTTTGAGAAACACTTTTATATGGTAAGGTCTCAGTTCTTCAATGGAAGTTTCTAAATATATTTCTCAAAAAAATGCAACCAAAGGCATAATGCATGTATAAAAACTGAAAACCTCACTCCCACCTTATCAAAAAACGGCAGGTTAGCTGAATGAGAGAATGGGAAGCAGGGGAAGAAAAAACTTTTTTATGCAATCTTAGCATAAATTACTTAAACATAGTTTATATCTCATTTCTTCAGCTAAGGTATTTTACAAACAGGTTGCAATTGGACTCTCTTCTTAGTATATCACAGATACATGCTCAGAGATTGCTAAATGGAGCAGGGAAAAAATTTAATCAGAAGTGATTGAAAGAAAACTTCACAGAAATTAGAAGGAGTTAAACAACACTTGCTAAAAACCAGCATGCCAGACCACTTACTGAAGACAAGCCTGGAAGCAAGGATCCTTCTGCTTCTGAATTTCTTACAGATTTAAGGATTTATTTTTTTTTTAACATGATATATTGCTTTGATCAAAATACAAAAAGTCTAATACCTGGAAGACTTCTTATGTTTTTGCAAATTTGACTTCATGCTTAAGTTTGAAGTAGATTAACTACTGATATACAAAGGAGAAATAATAGAGCAGGCTACTCTAATATTCGGCTAACATACAGTACATGACACTATCTACAACACTGCTTAATGCACACTTTAACACTGGAGAAAGCTACACGCATCTTTGAAAAATGAGTATATTATTTTGCATTTCTGCTGCAGCAATGGCCAAGGAAAGAGTAGTTCCTATTCTATAATGCACTATGTGCATATTGTATAATGTGGCAAACACTCTCTTTAGATTGTATTTCTCAGTAATATTCTGGCAGCCAAAATTCTGACAGCCTGGCAAAATAATTACTGAGAACATGAATATTCCGAGGCTAGAATGACACGGATATAACCATATTGGGAGCAGCTGATGATAACACCTCACTAAGAATACCTACCAACTGACGAAGCACACAAATTGATCGAACAAAAATTCCCAGTGAAACCCCCAATCACCCCAAGAACACAAAAAGCTAGCCCATGAAACCTGTTTCCAACCTATGAAATAGCAGCATACTGCCAACTAGATGTGGTAGTCCCTCGTTTCATGCTGCAGAATTTTCTAATGCAAAGGAGGCTCTAGCTTCCCAGCCTTCTCATGTGCCTTGTCCAAAGGGTATGTGCACACATACAGATGTTTTAGAACTTTTTATCTTCCCTTCAAAATTGCAGAATCAAGAAATAAAAAGTTAGGAAACATCACACACCCATGCAACCTTTTTGTTTAGTTTCCTTCTAGTGAGTTTTGTGATATAATCTTTAATACAATATGATTACACGGTCCTGTGCCCCCTGCTCTAGGTGTGCCTGCTCACGCAGTGGGGTTGGAGAAGATGATCTCCAGAGGTCCCTTCCAACCCTTACCGTTCTGTGATTCTGTGATTACAATCTGCTTTTCCAGCTTATTTGAAGTATAAGATAATACAAAGGAGAGCATGAAACTACACATTTGCCATTTTCAAATTCTCAGCTGTTTGAATTTGCAACTAATACAATAAATTTAATATTATAGTTACATAACTTTCTATAGCAACCACCTTTCAAAAAGTGTCAATAGTCACCATATCATGTGGAATTGGATGCTCTGGAAAGACAGCATGGGTCATCAAGCTCCCAAAGCAATTTAAATAGGCAGATAACATGACCTCCTTATTGTACTGATTCATGGGAAAGGAATCCAAGGACACAGAGTAACATGAAGAAATTGCAGCATTTGTCCAACTAACCTAC
>VZTV01110125.1:6781-31252 GCA_013400875.1 Anhinga rufa
GAGGGCAGCAGCGCGGGCTGCTGGGAGGCCGTTTGGGGGGGTGCGTGGGTATACACACACAGGCACACATATATACATACAGGCACCTCCTGCAGTCTTAAACTGAGCCCGTAAAGGCTGTCCGTGTGGGGGACTGAGAACCATACAGAGTCAGGAAGGATGTAAATAACCCCCACGACATCCCCGAGGAAGGAGCAGCATCATCTGTTCCTGTCACGGCTTTCTTGGCCGGCATGTCCGGCACAGTCAAGGCCGAGCGGTCACGGACCTGCGCTTGGCAGCCTGTCCCTCGCCCACCTCCCGTTGGGCCGCCATGGCATCCGTGCCGCGGCCGCACAGGCCGCACCGCGCCCGCCCGGCGCGTTCAGGGAGCACCGCTGGCCTTCCCCCGTGGGGACCGTTTGTCTCTTCACAGTGGCGGTGCAGGGAATCGTACCGAAGTGATAAGAGACAGATGGGCAGAGATGGAGGCCTGAATTGTGGCAGAGGGCGGCCAGGATGGGTGCTGCATCACGAGGGCATGTGCACCCACCCCAGCCCTTCGCTGCTTCCAGAGCCTCAGGCAAAACATTCCTTGTTCCCACTCAACCCCTGAAATCTGATTTGACACGTACCCCAGAAAACTGGCCGTCTGGCTCAAGTGTGGAGGCGGTTAGATATGACTTCAGTAAGCAATCTTCCCTCAAACCCTGCTCAGTACATGTCTGCACAGCAGCAGTGTCTGGCAGCCCCTGTCACGGCATGTAATTCTGCTGCTGCAGATACCGTACCCTAATAAAAAGACAGATTGTTCTCCAAAGAGCATTAGGAAAATACAGAAATATTTTAAGTTTGTTAATGATGTTGGAAGTATTTTACTGGCTTCTGTGGGAAGTCGTTTGACATGTGTTCAGCAAATAACACACTGTACATTGTACATGGGTATGTCAGAGCCTAATCAGATCTGTGTCTGTGTGGTAGATGTGCTTAGCCACCAGTCTTAACTTCCCTCACTAATTACGAGTTGGTATTTTACTCCAGATCAGGTGATCTATGTAAGCCACAGTCCTGATCTTATTTACAGCATGAACACATGCTTAAAATTATTAATTTGGCTATGTTTGCTTTCCCTGAGCACTTAGCTGAGCAACGGTAGTGATGATTGCAGGCACCACAGATTTTTAGAGACTACTGGAAGTGAATCCAAGGTTCTCCTCGGCCCAGCTCTCCAGCCTGTCCAGGTCCCGTTGGATGGCAGCACAGCCTTCTGGTGTATCAGCTACTCCTCCCAGCTTGGTATCATCGGTGAACTTGCTGAGGCTACACTCCATCCCTTCATCCAGGTCATCGATGAATGTATTGAACAGTATTGGACCCAGTACAGACCCTTGGGGGACACCACTAATTACTGGCCTCNCTGCTTCTGATAACCTTCTTTTCCTCTACATGCCTGGAGATGGCCTCTAGGATGAGCCACTCCATCACCTTTCCAGGGATGGAGGTGAAGCTGACTGGCCTGTAGTTTCCCGGGTCCTCCTTCTTGCCTTTTTTGAAGATTGGAGTGACATTTGCCTTCCTCCAGTCTTCGGGCACCTCCCCTGTCCTCCATGAGTTCCGTCAGCTCCTTCAGCACTCGTAGGTGTATCCCATTGAGGCCCATCAATTTCTGAGGATCCAGTTTGCCTCAGTGATCTGACCCAATCCTCCTCAACCAAGGGGAAGTCTTCCTTTCTCCAGATTCTTTCTCTCTCCTCTGGGGGCTGGGATGCCTGAGGGCCAGCCTTAGCAGTGAAGACCGAAGCAAAGAAGGCATTCAGTATCTCCACCTTCTCTGCATCCTGCATCACCAGGGCCTAAATCACTCTTGTTCTTTTGGAAGAAGGTGGAACCATTGATCTACAGCTGATTTCATTTAACATTTTTTCCCATTGAATTTTGGATGACCTCAAAGTCCATCGAAATATAACATTTACTCCTTAAAGACAGAGGAAAATAGGCTTTGTTCTTCTCTCATTCTTCTTTTTTCTACTGTTACACCCTTGGCTCCGTACAGCAGGCAGAGCTGCTGCCAGCTAATACCCTCAGCGAAAGGTTCAAACTCAGCCTATTTTAGAATGGCCGACACACCTTGGGTTTCACTGCCACAGCACTCGCCGAGCATTGTCTCCTCTATCCACCTGACGATTCAGCACCGAGAGCGTCATCTGCTTCCTGCACAGGGACCCTGCACAAAAGAAATAACTATACATCAGGGAACTGTAGAGAAAAAGAGGCTAAGCCTGGCAGTGGAAAGAGCACGTGAATGCAAGCTACCCCCCATAAGGAGAGCAGTCTTTTTTGACCTTTGCTACAGCTGCACTGATCTTGATGAAATAAAACTAGGTTGATTTTGATGAGGTACGATCAATACAATTCCATCTTTGGGGACATTTATCTCTAGAAGTACCTTCCTAAACAAGAAAGGAAAGGGCAACCAAATTGACAGCATCAAGGCAAAGCTTTGATACTTATCCCCTGACTTCTTACACTGCTGTATTTCATAGGCTTCACAACCATTACTTCTGATTTACACCCATTTGTATGAGAAGCAGGGCCAAGGACGTAGTTGCCTGGCAAGAGGAAGTTATCTCATGAGAAACATCCATTGCAGGAGATCACTTATAATGCACGTCCTTGGATTTCTACATTTCATGGAGAATTTATTAAGCTAAAAACAGAAGAGTGATGTCAAGGTTTACAGCATGAGTTTAGCTTAAAACTGCTGCTATCTTTTTCAGTCTACCCTCTAACTGAAAATTTAGGCTCTCCTGAATATTCCTATTAGTGATAGAGCCAGAAATTGCTCAGGTATACCCACATGTTAACAACGTAGTTTTCCTGAATGCTGTGAAAAGGCTAAAATATGTCTTATGTATCAGGCAGTCACTGGGAAGTAGCTGATACTAATTTACTCCACAGCAATTATTTTCTTGGGCCCAAATTCCAGAAGTCAGGCAGAGGCCAAGCACTCAAATTTTGAGGCTGGATAAAGTTAAAAAGCAATTAGAAATGCAGTATCCTTATTTGTAGTGGTGTTATTGTTCTTCCTGTAGCATATGTTCCATTGAAAGAACAATGTCTTTTCATAACAATTTCCAAACTTTATCTTGTAGATAATGCCATCTTTGTACAAACAAAGACTCAGAAGGTGCCTTTTTGTTTCAGTCCAGGGTGTTTCACAAAATAAAGGAGTGTTGCTTTCAGGGTGTAATTAGCTTTCCAACACTCCTAGCTGGGTTATTTCAGTGATATCAATCCCTAGTTATGTCCTTCTTCCAAACCTCAAAATGGTATCTAAACCACCCCCCAAAAAAAACCACAAGTCAAACCATCTTTGTAAAACTTGAACCTGATGTTAGGAGTTTGAAACGAACAATGTAGAATGTTGCCAAAATATCAACACTTCTAAAATAAAGCTAGAATTTTTAGATACAGCAGGCACACAGTTAAGACTTCCAGATTTTCTTTTTTTTTTTTAATCTTTCAAACCATGTATTTCAGTCTCTAAAAGAAAAAAATTAAACATTATTTTATAATGCATTTAACTCTTGGGAGTTAAAGGACTAACGAAAGTTGGTCTCTCGATGCAGAGTAAAACCTACATGGCAAGAGCGCACTAGGTACTTGTCTCCCAGACAAGTTGGTTTAAACAAGAAAACTATAGCAGCTTAAGAACAAAAGATCTGAACTTCCAGCTGAGCTAGAAATGACCTATTTTAGCAGGATATTAAACAAACCTCAATAAGCTGGACTTGAAAGAAAGTAGTCACAGTCTCACATGTTTAAATTTCTTGATTGAAAGCTATTAAAGAATACAGGGGAAAATTTAAACATCCTCTTCCTCCTACGCAGTCCTCTTTCCAGCAACATATGCCCGCTCTCCCCACAAGATAAAGCCATAATCCCACCTGGAGAATGAGTGCTTGCAACGCAAGGCACTTAACTGAAATCTGTTTGTAGCTCCGGGTGTTTGTCTGGCCACGTCAATTTTGGAATATGACTGCCCACAGTAGGCACGTTTGCCAATGACCTGGATTCAATTTTTGATGTATTGACAGGAATACAGAAGTACAGTCTTAAGTATCAGAGAAAAGTTCTGTATTTTAAAATGTGGGTAATGAACTCCTCTACTGTAAACAATAGAAATTTGCATTTCTGGGTGTCTCAATCCACATAAAAGATGCAGAAATGTACATCTGGTACTTCTGTTGGGCTGCCATCTGGTTTTCCTTTTGCAGTTAGCTATCAATTTCATTTATGTAATGGAACTTTACCCCTGAGTTTCTTATCAAAGCAAGCAGGGAAAAAAAAATTACGTACACAAAATAATCACATGAACAAATATAGTAGGTAAAATTTATTGGGTTCTTATTCTCCAACGTTAACAGGCTCTTCATGTATTACAAAAATGTAACTTCCATCTGAATCCTTTATACACAGTAACTAAAGTGTATATGCTTTCAAAAATTAATAAAAAGCATGATCTGCAGGCAGGTTGCCTTGGATGAATGTTCTCATTTTTGGCAAGCACTCATTCACTCAAAGGTTGGCTAACTTTGGGGAAAAGCTTTGAGGCATTTCTGTTGTTACTTCACAAACTCCTTCCACTGATATACCTTTCACCACAGCAATGTGCTGGCAGACAATCCTGATCTTCTCAGGTTCATTTCTTTTCTAAAAGATAATCAACAAAGCTTTTTTGTGAGAGAAATCAAGTGGCATCAACCTGACCCATCAAAGGACAGTGGGACAGAAATAATTAGAGAAGCTATGCAGGTGCAGCTAGCTGCATCTGAGCGGGTTGGCTCAGTTCACCTATAGCCCGGGGAACTGCTAGGCTGCAGTTCACCCCATCCTAAATAGTACACCGGGGAGATATTGCAGGTTTCCATTAACACAACCCATTGATCAACTCCGTGTATAAGAATTCAGTAATGTGAGAGGAATTGCTCCTTAAGAGTTTTCTCTACTGGCTATAGTGGGATCCTAAGTGACTAACTCAGATATAGCCTTCTGTGGATGCAGAATGTCCACTGAGAGCTCCGACTCCTTGCCCCATCTGCATAGGAATACATAGCAATGTTGAAGCAATTAGCTGGTGAAGCCATCATTCAGAGCAACAAGGATAAAATAGCCGAGACCTCCTAGAAGTAGAGAGGACAACTTAAGAGTTACAACAATTTAAAGCACCATACTCATGAAAAAAACACTATAATGTAACTTAAATTTTCCAGCTCTCTTTCACTACCTGATTCATTGCAACTTACATACCTGGTCCATGCACACACATCCTTGGAAAATTAAATGGAAGGGACATGTGAATTTGGAGCCATTAAGAGCCTAGTACGGAAATGTGCTTGTACTTCAGAGACAGATTGCACACCCAAGCTTGAGAAATGTTGCTACTTTTACTGTTGAGGAAAACTAACAGCTTGAAGTTCCCAATTTCTCTCTGAAGAGGTTATCGGCAGGAAGAGAGCCATGTTCTTTAAAGTTCTACATCCATTCGATGGGGAAGATGCTGGCTGGCCTCAGCTTAACTAAAAATCAGCAGGAATTTTTTTGTTTAGACTGAATAACAATAAAAGATGCCTGCCCAAGACCCTGGCTGCGATAGTACACTATGGAAAATGCATTAACATTCCAGCAGCATTAATCATTTCAACAGGAGGTCAGCCAGACAGACCCCAAGAGGGACTCTCCTTGTTGGAGCTCCTGTGTTGGGAAAGCACTCCGAGCTTTCTCCAAAGACCCTTTTGAACAGTTGTCTTTTGCAGCACACCTAGCAAGATATAAACTATTTCAGATTAGCTGCAAATCCAGAACCTCTCACAGAAAATTCCCTCCCTTTTATTATCAGGGGAGACAAGCCTAGTGCCCCTATCAGCCATGCCATTACTGCCACAGCTGCCAGCCAGTGGGCTGCTCCTCTACTAGGACAAGCCCAGAGCATCTACAGCTTTTTGCATGTGAGTGACAACTTCTACTTCATCCAGACATTTAGAGAGCAGGGGAGAGCCTGGCCTTCTGCTTCTACCTCCTGCCTGCACACTGACCCACTCAACACTACACCCAGCTCCTGACAGCACCGCTGGGAACAGAGGGCCCTCAGCACCTCCAGCACTTACCCAGCACCTGATATCCCTGAGGTGTCTACAAATACATTCATCAGTGTGTTTCACTAGAGCAGTGGTCATATAACGTCAGCCCAACAGCTGAAGTGTTGACTTAAAAATTCTCTATCTTGTGAGATTCCTGTGGCTCTTACATATGTATATAATCATGGAGTCACTTGGGTTGGAAAAGACCTTTAAGACCATCGAGTCCAATCATTAACCTCACATGCCAAGTCCACCACTAACCCACGTCCCTAAGCGCCACTTCTACACGTCATTTAAATACCTCCAGGGATGGTGACTCAACCACTTCCCTGGGCAGCCTGTTNCCAGAGACTACACAGCCTCATTCACACTAAGAACTAGTCTTTTTATACACTAAAAAAAAAATATATATAATAAATGTTATACAGCACTGAGGCTCTTAAAGTGCATGAGCTTTAGAGAGAATATAGGAAAAGGATTTCAAAGGAGCATAAATGTAGGGACTAACCTACATGTTTTTGACTATACCTCTTTGTTTGGAGCAAGGGAAGGGGAATCAGTCTCCAAGCAAATGTTCTCCAGTGGAATCTGTTTAATTAACTTCTCTCACTGGTGCAGCCAGGAAAATAAACAAGACGGAATAGCCCATGAGAAGGTCAGTCTCACTACAGTAATCAATACAGCAACATGCAAAATAAATACCAGCTCTACCAGAATGGCGTTCAGACTGTTTAAGCCTTTGGAGATAATCCTATATTTCCAATGAACTGCAAACGCAGGCTGAACAGAGTATTTACATCCCTTAAGACCTCAGACAGTATCAACAGCTTGTAGTTTTTAGAAACCTTATGAGGGGAATGAAGAGGAAATAAGCTGGGTCCTGAGAATAACTCTGCTTCGAGTGCTTACTTCTCTCCACTGGCTATACAACCACCTTGGGCTCCTACGAGCTATGCACAGGACAAAAGCGATGTTGGATGCCAGAAAGCAGACCCAAAAAGCTGCTGGAAAGACACAGGTCAGTTTAACACTGGTGAAAGAACAGCACAGCTGTGACCTAGCTGGCATCTGCGGAGCACCGTACTCAGAAACATCCCAGCATCCCTCCTCGCAGCCTAAGTGAACGGATAGGGAGAGCTCATTATTGTCTCCTTTTACCTAGGCAGATTTAGCACTCTCAGTGACTCTCCTGTTAGCTCAGCTCTTCCCAGGGTAAGTGTCTGAGTGCTGGAAGCAAAAGACTTTGTGCCTCCATCAGGCCAGAGGGAGGTGATGGAGCAGCCAGAACCTGGGGCAAGAGCAGACCTGGGCAATTGTTGGATGGATGGTGGTGAGGGTGAAGCTCCCACCACTCCCTGACAAGGAGTTGGCTTGGGAGAGGCTGCATTTTTGAGGGACCAAAGTTACTTACATGTTTGGGAAACTTTCTTTCATTTCAAACTGAGCTTTTAGTTAAGAAGTGTTGAAATGTTTGGGTTTACCTGGGAAATACTGAAAAAAAAATCAGCCTCTCATTTCAAAATGGGCAGTTTTGTTTGAAAACAACAGTCTGTGGGAGGCTCAGGTTCAAAGTGTTATGTGAGATCTCTTTCTCATGTTTTTTTTTTTCCAAAATCCAAAAAGTCCCAGGTCTCAATTTCACTCCAAAGGAAAGCAAGTTTACAGGGGCACTGACATTTTTCATGGCATGGAAGCCACCCCCGCAACCAGCCACAGCCAACCCCCCATCCCTGCTAGTATCACTTTTCCTTCTGCACTGATTCGAGTACTGGAAAATGATAGTTGGAAGAGAAGGCAAAAGGCCAAGGCTCATGCAATCCAATTATAACCCTGCTGAAATGGCTTCCAGGAACTCTGCAAGGACTAACCTGATCATGCCTTGTAACAGCCAGAGGAAAAGAAAAATAATAGCCAGCTTGTACCCCATCCAGAGTGACAGACTGTCTCCTAGCAAAGTTATGGAGCAGTACGTCCTGAACACCTACAATGTACGTAAGAAACCCAGGGAGCTGGGATCAGGCTGCAGAGTTGAGCAACCCAAACACTGTGTATTGGGTTTTCTTATAGCAGGACAAGAAGACTCCAGGATTATAGTCAGTACTACATTCACTGAAAAATGCAAAGCTTGGATTTGTTAACCCTGCCCTCCATATGGTGAAATGGCTCTGAGATTCCCTCAGCCCACTGTTAGGTAGGCAAGTACCACCAAATTAACCTCTTATCCGTCACCCGAGGACTGGTAATGGGCACGTTTTTCAATTAGCACCTGCCTGGTCCATATTGGGACTTGCAAATATAGGAAATATAGGAAAAAAATATTTGCTGTAATTGCTCAGTTACCTCTCTTCCAGGCCCACAGCCCCCTTTTTCTGTCCAGTTATCTTCTGCCATGCTTATATTTTAAGGTATGCATAAACTTAATTGTTTCTAAATGAGTGGAAAAGATATACTTTTTTCCCCATTAGGTAAGTAAAATTGGAAATATACACATCTGCTTAAAACAGTCTACAGAATAAAAAAAAACTCATGAAATCACACTTTCTTAGCCGAATTCAAAAACCCACCGTACTGGGTAAAGCTGAGGCAGTAGCTGTTTTGCTCCACTGCCTTCACCATTCCCCACAAAGCTACAGTACTTTCCTTGGTCTCTGTTTCACTTATTTTCCATCTCACATACTTCTTCAGGTGTAATTTCTCATTATGTATGTTACTATGTCAGTACTAAGTATCACTTAGTACTGCTGAGTGCTTTCCATCCAGCTCTCTTGACATTACCAAGTCTCGAGACATACCTTCAAGGCAGAGATGCATTACCATCACCTCTGTGTAAGCAGTTCTTGTATGTGCACAAAGTCATCTCACAGATCACTTCCAAAAATTAAATTATTTCTAAGCCCAGGTCCTCTATCCACTGTTAAAAAAAAACCAGAAGCAATGCCTACCTTCATCCTTCAGGAAAGCAACCGCTTGTCTGCCAGCTGAGCAAGGATGCATGTTTCTGCTCAATGCCTTCGAAAAGCAGAGTGACAGTGATTGAGTTCATTGTTTTTATCTTAAATACTAGTTTGTTTACTTTTAGAAAGCAATAGCCTTCCATTAGCAATAAAGAGCATCTGTGGATGTGAGCAGAGGTAAACTTGACACTCAGAGCACTGCGAAGAGATATGAGCACAGGTCACCCGGGAAGACAGCAATGTGCAGTTCAGAGGAAGGCTTTGCACTCACTCACTGTGTGCA
Source organism: Anhinga rufa (assembly GCA_013400875.1). Lineage (NCBI taxonomy): Eukaryota > Metazoa > Chordata > Aves > Suliformes > Anhingidae > Anhinga > Anhinga rufa. The sequence continues at coordinate 16,138 of VZTV01110125.1, forward strand.
GCCACGATAGCTGTGGAAAAGCAAGGCAGACCTGTTCTTTTTCCTTCTAGTTTTCCTTCTACGTCCATCAGTTTTGGTGGTGGTGCACGTCCACCAAGCACATACTAAGATGATGGCACTGAACAGTTACCATGGAGGGCATCGCTTGATCTGCATCCTTTTGCTATTGGAAGTTCGAGGGAAAGGACCTCACCTGGTTTGCAGTCACAGATTGACACTACCGGGCAGGCAGTCTGGGGGAAGGATACTATCTTACAATGATTTCCCAAACTAAACATCAATTTAATCCAACATTTGCGAAAGAGTATCTTAAACTTCATATGGATGCAAATAGCAACAAAAATGAAAAAAACATGTGGCCAGCAGTGATCACTGGAAAACAAATATTTGGAGGAAATCAAAGATCAGGTTTTCTGGAGCACCACTGCTTTGCTTGACTACTACGGTCATCTGCGTAATCAGGCTATAAGCCAGTCTGAGTGATCAGGAGAGGGTGTTTTGCGTATAGCCTATTGCCAGCTATTCCACTTATGCCATTTGGACCTGGCACAGCAGATACAAAGGTGGGGCTGGAAAAAAGGGCTAAGTGTTTATCCTAGCCTGCTGCTTTTGGTCTCTGTCCAGTTCAGGGCGAGTCAGAGCAGCCCCTGTCTGTGCCCTCTGACTGTAAGGGACCACTCAAAACAGCATCAGGAGAGAGTCTGTGTAAAGGGGGACTTGAAACTACCTTTGCATCTGACTTCTGACATGTCTTATACTGCTAAATCTACAAAAAATAGGGATCTGGATCCATGGAAAGGGAGATCCAAATGGTGTGGATACTTACAGAAGAAGGTGAAGAACTGTAAAAAGAAGTCTCCTTTGAGAGAAAGGCTAGGGCCTGTGACTAGTGGAGTCCCCCAGGGGTCTGTACTGGGTCCAGTCCTGTTCAGTGTATTCATCAACGACCTGGATGAAGGGATGGAGTGTAGCCTCAGCAAGTTTGCTGATGATACCAAGCTGGGAGGAGTGGCTGATACACCAGAAGGCTGTGCTGCCATCCAGCGAGACCTGGACAGGCTGGAGAGCTGGGCTGAGGGGAACCTTATGAAATTCAACAAGAGCAAGTGCAAGGTCCTGCACCTGGGGAGGAACAGCCCCAGGCACCAGTACAGGTTGGGGGCTGACCTGCTGGAAAGCAGCTCTGCTNGGAGAGACACAAGGATGATCAAGGGACTGGAGCATCTCCCTTCTGAGGAAAGGCTGAGAGACCTGGGTTTGTTCAGCCTGGAGAAGAGAAGGCTGAGGGGGGATGTTATCAATGTTTATAAATATCTGAAGGGTGGGTGTCAGGAGGATGGGACTGGACTCTTCTCAGTGGTGCCCAATGACAGGACAAGGGGCAACGGGCACAAGTTGGAACACAGAAGTTCCACTTGAATATGAGGAAAAACTCCTTTCCTGTGAGGGTGCCAGAGCAATGGCACAGGCTGCCCAGAGAGGCTGTGGAGTCTCCTTCCCTGGAGACATTCAAACCCTGCCTGGACGCGGTCCTGTGCCCCCTGCTCTAGGTGTGCCTGCTCACGCAGCGGGGTTGGACAAGATGATCTCTCGAGATCCCTTCCAACCCCTACCGTTCTGTGATTCTGTGAAGTCTCCCACATCCTTAGCAGAAGCACAGCTGGAAAGAAACATTTTCCTGGTTCACATTTGGCAAAGGCACCATGCTGCTAGATGTAAGTGCTCACAAGTATTGTTATTTTTTCATCTGAATCCATTGAACATTTGGATAAACTCAAACTTCAAAACAACCCCTAGTGTTCTTTAGAGGATTCCTGTGGAGCTGTGATGCAGGAAACAGGTGTCGAGCCTAGTTAAGTCTGATGTATGAAGGAGACACTATATGAAAGGTTTCTGGCTCGCACCAGCAAGTCCAGTTGTTTTGCTGTGGCAAGCTGCAGCGCAAGGACTCTCTGCTGCTCCTCGTGTTGCTGAGGCATGGACACAAGCCATGGAGTAAAGTCCAGTCCAACCCACACAAAGAACCAGTTAAGACTTCACAAAATGTGATGAACTTCAAACTGTGGGGATCTAATGCCTTCACTAGCTTAATTTTCTCGGGAGAGTGGCAGAAGCTCTCAGCAATGAAGAAACAGAGCAGAAAACAGCACCCTCCAAAAGGCAACGTAGCTGGAAATATAGTAACATAGGAACAATAAAAATCAAGAAAATGTGACATCAGCTATGAAAATACTCCTGGTAAAGTTCTAAAGTATCTTCTCTAGCTTCCCTACAATGTCTTCATTGCAGGAAACTAGCATTTCGGATATCTATCAATTCACCCTCCTTGTAGGATTTTGCAGTTTTCACTTTACTCCTGCACGGGTATTTAGCCAGGAAAATAAAATTTTGGGTTTTAATCCCAACCCATTTCATATCTATCCATACAGAGGAGTGTAAGCAGCCAGAGATTATGACTGTTTACACACCCCTTAAGACAGTTTGCATGTAGTCAAATCAAGCAAACTCTGGCTATGCAGAAATCAGAGCAGATTATCTTGACAGTGGCCACCAGCTTATCTTTGTATTTCTTGAAGAGCAGGAGGACAGATTCCACATCCTCTAATACACAAGCTCATGTGCTTTGTAAAGACTGCTGGGTGCTAAGCTGAGCCACAGCAAACAAAACCACATGCAACTGTATTATTGTGCATCTTGAAATGCAAATCATGAAAATGACAGTCCAGGACAGTCTACTGTGTTACTAACAGCTTCTGAATAACCTAATTACTCAGCCCTTTGAGAAGAAAATGCAAAGATATATTAAAAGAGGGTTGGAGGGATGCTAGTCCCACTAGTCCACTGTGCTAGAGAGCAGAGGAAGAAAGACACCATTCTTTCTAATGGGGCTAAACTGAGCCTCATCTTCTAAGAGCTGGGAAACCTCTGAGAAAGACATCTTGGCAACTTAATAGGTCCCTGGCAGCCTGGTCCTGGGTGGTATCCTTCCCAGAGGAAAGGCAGTTGTCAGTGCCAGGGAACAAGTCTTGTTGGACCAACCTACCAGGCCAGTCCCATGAATCACTGCCTTTTCTGCCGAGCCCTTCATCACTCTGGGCTATTCAAGAGCACAGGGTCATGTTCAGGAGCTGCACCAGCAAACAGCACACAGACACAACAATTTCCCATGCACCCTGTCCTCAGCTTTGGTAAAACCTCACTGTGGGTTTCCAGCAATGAGACCCCCACCCAGTGCCATGTGGGACAGAGGCTAGGAAGGAAAGAGACTTCTCCCCATCCCTGGGAGATGGGGGCAAGACAGCCTCAACCAACAGGGCTCCCACTGAACCTCAACTCTATCTGCCACTGCTGGCAACAGGGTCAGCATGTACCCTCCTCTAGTTATGCCCCAGCCTCCCCTGCCACAATCTGCATCCACTGAGACAGCAGGGATGAAGCAAGACCACTGCATGTTGCTGCACCTCTCCTGACACCACAGCAGCTTTCACGCGCTGGTCAAAAACCAACCTTTTTGGGTAAATGGTGTCCCCCACACACACATAGATTGTCAATGGATGTGCTGCACTCGCTTGGCAGCACAGAAGAGATTATTTTGGAGAGTGCTGACATGTGCTCATGCATATTACATACCACATTAGCCCACTGCACATGCACTGACCATTGCCTCAACTCAGCACAGAGGTTCTGTATAGTACAGAGCTGAGTTTCCACCCTGATTTTTTCCAGGCAGAAATAATGATCCCTAAAGAGAAGGGAAGTTATCTAGTGATGCTTTGATTGGAGCCACCCTCCCCCCCCTCCGCCCTATAGTGCTCCATTTAACTTCTTCCCACAGCGCTCCATTTGTTCGCTTCCTCCCCCTTTGTTGTGTGTCCAGAAATGTTCTGAGCACAAAAATGCTCTCTCTATATATTTATACCAATAAGGCAGTGCCAATCAGGACTTCAAAGCTGCCCTCTCCAGGCAGTGCACTTCACAAAGACAGACCTTCCTGCTAGATAATCCCAGGTCCTTTCCATTTCATGGGGTCACCAGTGGTCATGTGCTGAGCACACCTAGGAGGTCCCAAGCAGCACCAATTCCACCCAGGAGACACAGCATCCAACATACACACGTTCCCATGGAAATCAGTTAATGTGGTCATGTTGTCTCCTAGTCCCCATCTACAACTCAGGTTTTGACAACTGTCAACAAAATCTGTCAGACAGACAGAGCTTTTGGAGATACAAAGTTTCTATAAGGTTTGTGAGAGTTGGTGGCCATGTAGATGACATCGAACCTCACCGTTCCCCCTCGAGGCTACCAAGAAGAGGCACACACCCAGCTGCTGAGTCTGACGCCAGCAGCTATCCAAACACAACCTACCCAGCTCTGGACTAATCTCAGCACGTGCTACTTCTTGCCTAAATGGCAATCCACAAGCGCAAGGAGGCAACATGGAAGAGAGCTGCAGAATTGCAGGGAGGCCACAAGGACACAGAAGAAAGCCAAGGTACTGTGGCAGGCAGAGCCCAGAGGGTATGTGGAGGAGCTGGTGGTACCATGGCAGGCATCAGGAAGACACGCAGGGAGCTGGAAATGCAGCACTGGGAGTGCTGGTCCGTAATGGGAGCATCACAGGACAGGGGTAGGAGACTGGGATTGCTGTGGTGAAGAGATCATAAATCCCTGGGGGAAAAAAAAGCTTTACCAGTTGTGCTGCTTTGCAAGATAACTTGTCTCCTATCAACATGGGACACATGTACGTTATCTAAGCAGCGGTTGGGCACTGACAAGGAGCCAAGTGTCTGTGTGCACCTTTTGGTGACAGTCACTCTTTGGCAGCCAAATCGGCGGATGCAAAATCTGAGTGTGCATATTAAAGAAGTTAAACCCAGCATCCACACCCTGTCACAGAAATACAAAATACACATGGGAAGAAGCCAGGCACCTCACCTGGTCTGTGGCACTGCACTGCCCGTCTGCTCTGCTCCAAATTGGATGAACCCCAGAACACACATTGACAGAGTCAGGATGCCTTTCGGGGGCAGGAGGAGGCAGGGACATGTCAGCTGTTATTCCCCGGCAGCAAGCGTGGCCCAGGTGCAGTAAGTGCCAGCAGCCGCAGAGACCTTGCAGCAGATGGAGAGGACACCCGTTACAGTGCCACAGAGCACAGCTCTGCTGCTGTTTAGCACTATGGGCTTCATCAATATGGATTAAGCAGTATGGGGAGCACAAACAGTTCTCCCACCTCTGCAGGCAGGCTCTAATGGCCAACCCCAGACACAGTCCATGCGCTGACCCAGCCTGCCTGCCAGGTGATACCACTGGGGCATCACGGGTTCGATCACACTGCCAATGTTGGGACTTTTCCACGTCTCACCCCCTGCACTTCCAAAACAGGGGAATGTGGCCCTGCTTCCCCCCGTGTCAGTGCTGCTTCATTGTCTTTCAGGCAGCTATACTGGCTCCTGTGCCTGGAGGCTGAAGGTCTGCTCAGCCATGCTGCAGTGCCAGTGCTCTGCTGTGGCAGGCCAGGCTCATCTGTATGCAGCCACCGACCATGGCTGCCACGCAGGCACCTCCCCTGCCCTTGAAGGCAGTGTACGTAGACATATTACCTCACCCAGGCATTGCAGACACAATCCATATGTTTTGATGGTCACTGTTGCTTTGGTAGGATACCAGATACGTCCCCAAGTGCCATTACGGAAGTAGCTTGCTCTTCAGCCCACAGCCCTTTGAAAAGAGGCCCGATCTTCCTGTTCTATGCATGTGCCACTTCTCTACCCTTTTTTCAGTTTTGCCTTAAGTTCCTTGATGCCACCTGCACACTCAATACACGAGCTCCGCGCGCCAGTGGCTCTCTGCACCAAAGCCCTCTGCGGCAGCCAAGCAAAACTCTGGCACTGCTCATTATGCTGTTTTCTAGGGCAGAGGGGCTACACCTTGCTCCCACAGACTCCTTGTCCCAGTGCCTCATAATTTCTGCTTTTTCAGGTGAATCATACCACCATTTTCATCAGCGGACCTGGGCACAGTAGTGGCACTGATCTTCTTTGTTTGCATTAAGCACCCTGTTGACAGCACCTCTCCGTGCACAGCACCATGCATTTGGGGAGATGGGTATCAGTTCCTGCCCCAGCACAGGTTCATCAGGGCCTTGATCCTTGCTCTTTTCTCACTGTTTTGTCATTCACAGCTTCTCAAAGAGGGGCATAAAAATTTGCCAGGCCCTGGAGGGGGTACTTTGCACTCACTGCATGTTGGGGCCATGACGCAGTGCAGTGAGGGTTATCATGCCCGTGCCCCAACCAATTCACAGCGATAGGAAAGCCAACCCCAGCATGGGCAATGAATGGATGGATAACCACCTGCTGAAGAGGAAAATGCTGAGACAACTAGGTGCTATGGCAATTCATATCCTTTCTTTGATCTCAGCTGTATCTTTGTACTGCATATAGAAAGCAAAGAGAAGAACAACAAACCTTTCTGCTAAGCCAGGGACTCTCTCAAATTCATTTTCCTGCTCTGTAATGGGAACAGAGGATCTAACCCCAGCCTGCATTTGTGAAAAAACAAACAGAAGTAGAAGTTAATTAGTGATGAAAGTTGCATTTCCAGCCAATTATTTATTTGCTTTTGCCTCTAAAGAGCCTATCTATGCATTGCATAGGAGCCTGTTGGAAGCACGTCCAGTAAAAGTCTTTGGTCAATTTGTTTAAACTCTTATCACAATAACAGCAGGATTAAACAGCATATCACCCACTTGGCCTCATCACCATCTCCTCACTTGTTCCCATGTCGAAATCTGGAAAAACTCATCACCCTCGCAGTTTGTCCCAGAGTTCAGCAGATTCAGGCCCTGTTAGTCCATGACTAAAAATAAGGTTCAGAAGAAAGGCCCCAGGAGGATTATCCACCTGCAGCCCTCCAAAAACTACTTGAGAGAGCACAGATAGAGCCCTTAGATAGACTCTTAGCTGTTGGTCCTGAACTCAGAGGGGATTTCCAGGATCTGAGGAGTTCAAGTGGCATGGCTGAACCTTTTAATTCTACTAATAGCCACTCCACTCTTGCAAATCACTTGGCCTTCAAGCAAAATCACTTCAGTCTTGTTCCACATGAGTCCTGCAAACAGCTTGGCATGGGTGGCAAAAGGGCAACAGCAGCCAGCCGAGGAATCGCAATTTCAGTGTCCTTCCAGCCCCTGCTACTGATTCAAGGTGCTCATTGAACAAGGAGGGTGCAAAGTACCTCTGTGTGATTTGATAGCCATTGACAACATACACTGGCCTACTATTTTGTCTTTATCAACAGACAGATCCACTTCAGAAGCTTTCTAGATCTCCAAGCTCTGCATCTCAGCCTATGGAAAGTACCCGCATGTTATTAACGTCACCCTGCATCCCCCTCATTATTTATGCCTGGTGTTAAGCTATATACTCACTCCCTTACACGTGTGGGAGTCCCTAGAGCACACAGTGCATCTGCATGCCTTATTTTAAGCCTGGAAAGAACATGGGGCTTTTTTTTTCTAGCAGAAGCTGTACCAGCCAGAGCTGCATCAATAACAGACCTCTGTGAGGCAGAGGTCCCCGGGGCTGTTAGTGTCCCCCAAAATTAACAGCATGACTGAAAAGAAAACTCGGGTCTCCACTAACTGTATGCTTTCTCTCTCATTTCCCCTCAGGTTTCCCAAAAGCTAAACACTGCATCCAGCTAAATTTGCACTGGGTCCTTCCCCCAGTATGTCCCTGGCCACGCCAGTGTCCTGTGCTACGTAGGAGGGGACATGGCTTGTCCAGACAACCTGAGAGGCTGCAACAGGGTTCAGCACACACACTGATATTGCTAAGGCCAGCCTTTGGGGGGGATGGAGGGTTTCATGGTGTGCAGCCACATGGCTCCCCCATGAGTCGTCCTGCCTTCCAGAGCCCCTCGGTAGCAGGAGTTAGCCAGGGACTGCAGGCAGAAAGCAAGTTCTCTGTTAAATTCCCCTTTCAACATAAAGGCACAGGATGACTGCTGAGGGATCAACGATGTCTTCCAGCTCAGAAACCACACTTCCTCCCCCCGCACGTTAGCTGCCACCAGTCCCAAGGCAGCGCTTTAAAAAGTTGTGTTCCCTGCACAAAGCAATGACTTTTACTTCCAGCGCCTGCCACCCCTCCCCAGTGCCGACTGCAGGGGACTGGGGCACAGCTCACACAGCAAAACCAACGGCACAGGGGAAAGGGTGCTACTTCTGACCCTTGTTTGGTGTTAGGAATGCCAAGACGAGGTGGGAATGACACTGCATTTTCCTTTTCTGGAGCGCCAGGCCACCTACACCATGACTTAGCTCAGGCGCCACAGGTCTAAGGAGAGAACAAAGTCGGTCTGTTTTGCCACAGGCACCCAGCCAGGCTCGCCCTACCCACAGCTGCTGCAATGCCAGCTTTCTCTCCCCCAGTGGGGAAGCAACCCCACGCCTCCTTCCCCAGCCCCAACCACACTCCTGTGCCACAAGCACCTCTGGGCCCTGCTGCTGCAGGGACAGGGGGCACAGGCTGTCCCACAGAGCCCCCCCCTGCTAGCCACCCTCAGCAGTGCCATGCCCAGCTGGGAGCTGCAGGACATGAGCATGTCTACAAGTTTTTGCAGTGCTGCAGCAGCAAAAGAGATTCAAGAGCTCAGGCAAGGTATCATCAACTGCGAGGCTAAGCCTGAACCAGAGCAGTATTACCCCCTTGCAGAGTGAGGGATTTTGGGCAGACTAAATACTCGATATTCCTCTTTTTTCAAAACCAGTGTTTTCACCCAAGGCTAAAAATTTTATAGAGAATAATAACAAGGCCAACACTCTGCAGACATTTGGACAGTGCCTGTTTTTTTACCGGGAGCATCTCCATACATAATTGCATTCCCATGCAATACTGGGAGCCTTCCCATCACACAGGCAGCACGTGTAAGGCTGCCTGCCTGGTATCACCTGTTTAGCATCTCTGATGACAAGATGATTATTAATCATTAATGTCAATCACATTAATATTCTTAAGACTATTGCACACCTGTTCCGTAGCACCATCTGGAGGCAAACTCCTCCACCCAATGTAGTGGAAATGGTGTCTGTAGGTCCAGGATAGCAAATGGCTCTAACTACTCTGGGTCAAACATTCAGCAGATTCAGGTGTTTACTGCTCTGAATACACATTGTAACAGAGACAAATCATTCACGTTTGGTTGTTTGCTGCAGGCCGGAAACTGTTTGGGAACATACATTTAAACTTAATGCGCTAACTCTAGGCAAAAAGCAGAACACAGCTGTTCCACTAAAGATGGCAAAAAACCCTCCTGTGGTTTTAAGAAGTTGAGGAAGAAAATGTAGAGGAAATCGAAGTTTAAGATGGGTATCGCTTACTTTACAAACTTTTGCTCTGCCCTTTTCTTTCCCCCCACCATCTGGGAGCTGCTATCTTCTCCACCTGCATCCTCCTCAAAACAGGAAAAAACCCCAAACCCTTGCCTTGCAGTTCTACGCCCCAGAAGGCAGACATCAGATCATTTCAGAACTGGGCATTCCAAACCATTTTGCAAAGGGGCAACCGGTAAGATGCTCTAACCAGGAAGACAGAAAGGAGTCTAATCTGAAAAATCACATAGGCATCTGAGACATAGAAGACACGTACCCAAATCTTAAAGCCAAATAATCTCCCCATCGGCTGGTATGGTGCGTGATTTTATACCCAAGGTGGTCATGGACTAAGTTAATACTTGTGTATTTTCTTCACTGAGCTAGTAAAACTCTCCCTAGGGAGGCAAAGCCTCCACTTTCCCAGTGGCCCTCAGAACAACTGAGTGTCATATCTCACCCCATTCATTGCTGGTTTCTAGTCAGCAAAATTTTGATCAGTATTTCAAGAAGCCCGCATCCACACAGGTGCTGTTGAGGGAGCACAGGCTTCAGTCTTTAGGACACCGGCCAACATAGCAGAATCCATAGCAGACAGGTACCTCCAAGATCTGACAAAATTGGGCTTGTCTCCCTTTCACATCCCATATCTCCTGATACTGAGCAGTCACAAGAGTAAGTCCCTGAAATAAGACCAAACCCAGGCTTTTTCCTTTGAACAGGATTAAAAAAAATAAAAGCTAAAAAAAAAATCAAAGCAAATCTTTCTCAAAATAGCCAAGAGACATGAGAGATGCAAATGAACAACCTGTCTTTATCACATCCAAGAGATGACAATGGTGCATACCAAAGGTCACTGAGAAATTCCCTGTATTCGTCCTATGCATCTATATAACACTCTGCTCACTTTCCAACAGCAAAACTCCACTTTAAGACAAGATGCACATCGGTTTTATTAATTACACCATAAATAATAGTTTCTACAATATCATATATTTCAGTTTCTGAATCTATATCCGAAGAAAGCTCCGAAGTTTGGGGAATACTTTCAGTGCGTTCTGTGTAGTCACTTCTATGACTTCTTGAACTGGAATTCCTTTAACTTTGGCAATATATTCTGCAGCAATGTAAATATTTTTTGGTTCATTTCTCACCTGAAAACAAACAAACATACAAAAAACTCCAGACCAAATTACAGAACCCTATAGATCACAGGTGTTTCAGATTTGGTTACTTCCAGACACAACTTCAGTCACAGTGTGGCATGTGTGCCAGAGAAGTTACATGTATCTGTTCTTGGATTATCTTCCCTTTTGCCCATTCCTGGAATTTCTTCTCCTTTCCCAGCCTCAGGAACACTGACCTGTTCATCTCAAAATTTTCACTTGGCAACCTCTTTCGTCCCTTGTACCCATGCTTACACTACTTCACCCTCCCATGCCAGTAACTGACCCCCATAAAGTGTGGGTTTGGGTGCTGCATACCCAGACGTCCCTCCCTGTCACCATTTACCTGTTTTTCAGGCCCCAGAGCAGGAGAGTCAGTTTCCAAGCACATACTTTCCAGGGGTAACAGTTTCACAAGCTTCTGCTTCTTGAAGAAAGTAAGACAGCTATTAAACACTTTATGCACTTAGACCCATGGGAAAAAAAAATATGAAGGGAGGATATCCTCTGCACTTAAAAGCAATGTCAAAAGACTTCGGTGCCACTGCCTGCATTTTATCAATGATTTCAGAATGGAAGCAAGCACAGCAGGAGCTGCTCAAGAAGTCCCTTCAAATTAGGATTATCCCATTTTCTAAATATCTGAAGTACTATTATCTAAACACTGAATCCATTGTTATTTATTAAATCACGTAGTTATATTGCACAAAATACCCTATGTTTAGGGTTGCTGATGCAATTTTAATTTGCTCTTTTTCTGTTTATACAATATTTGTGTACCTTTTTTCCCATCTCCGCTTTCACCCCTCAACCCCAGTTTGCTTTCCTTTCTCCACGTTCCTACTGTCATCCTCATCTATATCCATCCCTCACACTCCCCTCCACTTGAATCATGCCTTTTCCTTTCTTACATTTCCTGAGCTTATAACAGAAAGTGATGATGGTGCAGGATGGAAACAGACTGCTACCCCAAAATAAGGAGTTAGCACAGCTTGCAGCAGCCCAGAGTAGAAATTAAAAGAGCGGTGTCACCAAATCAAGGGCTGAACCTGATCAATGCCATCTTTAAGTAATTCAGCTGCTTCTTTTCTGGGCATACCTTGTGATTATCACAATTTTTAAAAGGTCTGTAACTTAGCCAATTGTGAGCAGATTGCCTTTTGAACAGAGAGTGCCAGAGCACTGAGACAGAAACTAGTCCTTTTCCACATCTCGCACCCCTACTCTAAAACAGTAAAGTGGCAGAAGTTTCCAAAGAAGAGTTCACAGAAACCACATTAAAATAACAACAAAATAAAACAACAAAATACCAACAAATACCAACAAAATAACAACAACAACAAAAAAAGCCTATTTTCTTAACCTTTGTTTCTTAGGAATAGCTGAACTGTTTTAGCCAAAATTTCCCCCCCAAAGTCTAGCTAAGGCAAAAGCCCCAGGTAGAAATTTAGTAAAAGTAAATATGTGCAATGCTATAAGCAACTGAAACTCCTATTGAGAAGTGTTAGGTGACAGCAACCATACATGGGTACTGCTAGTCCCACTTCAAACTGTGCAGACTTAAAAAACAAGCATATTCTTCAGCTGCACAGTGAAAACAGTCATGTTTGCCATCATGATAAGCTGTCAGCTATTACCTGCAATCGCCAAGCACCGAGAGGGAGCATTACCTGTTCACTCCTTATAATGGAAGGAGGAATGGAGAAGTAGTATCCAGCTTTCACCCCTTCCATCGCTACAGATGGCTTCCCATCAAATGCATGGAGCAACACCTTTGTAGCACCTCAGAGAAAAGAAGCAAACGAAATGATTAGCAGTGTTTTCAGTAGGTCTGCAATGTCAGCTTCCAATGGGACCTTGGTCCCACGAAGAATGAATACAGAATCTCTGCACTATTCCTCCCAAGTTTCATGTACACAAACTTATGTGAGGACACGGCACAACTGAAGAAATTCTGTTGACAAAAGCCATGACAGAGAAAATGCATTAAAAACATACCTTGTTCCTTCAAGAGGTTAATGGTTGGTCTTCCAGCTGAGCGGGAATGAACATTTCTGCACAGCAATAAGAGGCCCGATATTAGGAAATTTAGCAAAATATATTTTGTAAACACAAACTATCTAACAGCATCTTAGGAAGAAAATAATCTGTATTACACCTTTTATCAGGAAAAAAATCTAGAGATGCATATATGAATCATTTTAGTTACAGTGAAGATATAGCAACAACATAGCAAGGACAGGACACAGAAGACCTCTGTATTCAAGTGCAAACACAGGGAAAATTCTATAAGTAAATCTCAAACTGGAGACTGACAGGACACTAATGCCAGTTTAATCCACGTAAGAAAAGTTCTGTGGGCTCTTAGTAACTATAAATCCTGGGAAATATTTCCACATGTTACTGAGATCTGGTAAATTCTTCTACTAGTATAAACAAAACCTACAAAGGCAAATCCAGTCTTCTCGCTAACTCAATCTGCTTGATCAAAACCTGTCTTTGTCCTTCCTTCTGTTCATCCGTGCTGGCAAATCTGGGAGTGAAATCTAAGCCAACCTACAGTGCGAGAAGAGAAGTGAAAAAATTTTACAGACCTAATGCTTAACAATACCATATATAAGGGCAAAAAATGCTTCAAAACTGCAAGGCATTTCAAAATATATACACTAGAGACTGCAATTAAAATGAGCTCAACTTTAGCTTAACTCAGAAAGGAATCCATTCTCAACCATAAGCTTTTCAACTATGAAAGCATTTGTGGACAGACATTTAGTAACAACTGTATTTAACATTTTCATCTGTAACTGCTTTTCTGGGATTTTATATTCTATTGAATATTACTTCAGATTAAATCTCAAATCTGCATCTCCAATACAAGTAAAATTTCTGAACCTGTATCTTTAGTCCTATCTCTAGGCAAAAATTTAAAGTTTGTCAAAGCAGCCCCATTCAGTTACGCCAACCAAAGTCTTTGATATACACTACAACTACAACATGGCAAGTTTAGCTACAAAGCTCTGCCAATAACTGCTTCTTCTGCAGCCAGTGCAGAACCAGCCATAAGTCCCTCCATCACCAACACACAAAAGAGGCAGACTCTACCCTAAAGCTTTCAAGCCTCAATTAGTTTATAAACAAATGTAAAACAGGAGATAGCACATGGATACAGACAGATGAGGGATAACAAGAAAAATGGACTGTACAAGTCAGTGAGGTGTACTGAAATCATAGCTTAGCCTAACTTTGTCAGGAAAGAAGGCAGGAAGGATCTGAATGAGGATAACAATGTGATTCGACACTTCTCTGTGCCAGAGAATAGGTCAAAAGACATTTGGGTGTAAAATGATATAGCATAATTATGCAATTCTTCTTACTAAGTCCACCAGCGTAAATACCATCTATTTCCTAATAATGGTAGTGAAGGCAAAGAGGGAACCAGGCAAATCTATAAAGGAAAGCACATTAAGACAATTACAAATCAGACTTAGCGCTTGGTCAGCCTGATAACAACACCTGTTGCATACTCAAAACGAAGCGTTCACTAAGTTTTTGTAATTCTGGTGACAGATGCTGCCAAAGCCACAGATGTTTAAAGAAGTTACGGAATTCTACTTACTTCTCCGATCCCCACCAATTTATCTTTGTAGAGTTCTATAAGCGGCAATGCAGCGTCCAGATCCTGCAAGAATAAATTAGAGATGCAACCTTCACTGTCCTTACAAGATGGAAGGGGTATGAACTCAGCATTATGATTAAACTGGAGTTTCCTTTATTGTTCTTAAATTCTATACCTCAATATTTGCTATTACTGTGAGTTAGGCAGTCAGACAGATTTTAGAAACCTGGAGGATTTCCCTTCTTTACTTAATAACCCTTCATTTCACGTTATCTGTCCACAGGAGCAGAAGAGGTAATTAAAACAAGGCCCATAAAAAGCCTGGTAACATCAAATGGCTGCAGACAGCCCTCCAAGTTTTTCAGGCTTAGGGCACAAATGGTCGCCTTCCCCTTCCCACGCTGACAAAGGGACATCTGCAAACGTACACCCGTGCTGTTTGCCGTAAGCAAAGCGCTCACTTGGGGTTTCTAAAACTGTTTCGCTCCAGTAACACGGCCAGATGACTCCAGCGAACAATTCTGCTTTAGGACTAACGCGGAGAAACGGAAGCGCTAAGAGACCCTGGGATTTGGCCCGCTGGGTCTCCTGTACCACAGAGGTGCTGAAAATTCACTGGGAAGGTCTGAAGTTAAATCAGGCAGACCGGAGCATCCTGTCCTCTGCCCTGAGCAGTCCCAGCAGTACCTTACAGCTGCGCTGACCTACCTTGCCCGTGTCTTACCTCCAAAGTAACGCTGCGCTGCTCCTCCGGCGACACCTCTTGAACCGGGTGAACTCCCAGGCACGGCGAAACAAGCCCCGGGAACCTAGACACGGAGCCGACAGCGGCGGTGCGAGCGGCCACGGGGAACGCAAGCGGGACGTCGGAGCAATAGCCGGCCCGACCGAGGAAGAGGGCCCCGCGGCCGCGACACGGGCCCCGCGGCCGCCGCGACACGGACCCCGCGGCCGCGA
>VZTV01110125.1:31689-47379 GCA_013400875.1 Anhinga rufa
GACGCGCTCTGGGTGAGGCTGAGGGGGGAGCGGGGAGGCCCGGCCCGGCGCGGCGCCGCGGGGCCTCGCCTCCGAGCGCTTGTGCCCGCTCCGGCCAGGGCCCCGGCGCGAAGCCGGGGCGCGCCACGGTGTCAGCCCTTTGCTTCGCGGGTTTGGGCAGCTGCTCCCGCCGAGGTGGGCCGGGCGGTGAGGCGGGGGCGCCTTCCCAGCTGCAGGCGCTGCGGCCCCGGGCCTGAAGGGCGGCTTCTGAAGCTCTCCCGTGTGTCTTCCAGAACTTCGAAACAGCCGTGCGGGAGAACGTTACCATTAATGGGCAGCCCTGGGAGGAGACGTCGGATCACCCCGAGCTGCAGAGCAGTATGGGTTGGTTTCCATTTATTTCCTGCTGAGTGGTTTTGATTTGGTTTCTGCATGTGGTACTTTTAATTGGCCAGTCTTTTCCCCCAGCTGTCTGTGGTGGTAAGGATGCTCCTGGAGCAGGTAAGGTCAAACTCCAGCTCAGATGTGCCAGTTTGAGGATCTGAAGTGCCGCACTGCGGGAGGATGACTCTCGCAGAGCAGTGTTTGTGAATGTAAAGAAGGGTACCCAAGACATGTAGGGACCTGTATCCAAGAGAAAAGGGAAGGGAAAAGTGCTTTCTCTGAAGGCCCGTTGCTTGTTCGATGCTTCTGACAAGATCCTTTATAGATCTTGAGGCACGAGTTCCAGCTATCACTAGTATGGTGCCTACCTAAGTTAAAGGATCTGCTCTTTACTACTAGAGACAAGTAGCTTAGAGAATCCCAAAGTATCTGATATTAACATGGGAAAAATAAAGGTTTAACTAAGTTTAATGGCCACTGTCTTGCTGGAAAGTCTACAGCAAGCTTTTCAGAAGTTGGTATTTCAAAGCAAGATTTTTCATTCGGGAAGTTAGGAAAGAGCATGTTCTATTTCATCAGCTTCTCTTATTGGAATAAAGGAAGCATACAACATTTAATGGAATAGGGTAAGGTAATCTGTTTTTAAAGCTAGAACACAGCAACAGGATCCAAGTCCAGAGTCCTCCAGCCCTCTCTGCACATTCGGTTTCTGTGTTTGACTGCCCTGATGGTGAAAATTTTCTTTCTTTTGGAACTTCCTTTACTGTAACGTATCTGTTGCCTCTCATCCTTTTGCTGCACACCTCTGAGAAGAGCTTGCGTCTGTCCTTTCTAGAACCACCCTTTAGGTAGCTGAGGGTAGCAGTTAAATTACCCCCCTAGCCTTCTTGTCTCCAGGCTGAACAAACCTAGCTCCCTCAGCTGCTTCTCACACATCATGTACTCCGGATGCCAGCCCTCTTGGTGGTGTTCCACTGGAATTGCTCCAGTACTCAATGACACAGTCCCAGAGTGTCTAAGCCAGGATGTTATGGTCTAGGTAGGTGAGAATCCTGGCTTGATCATTTTGCTCAGAGAGTAGTGTTTAACGGTTCATACTTTTACCTCAGGGCTGATTACAAGCCAAGTTCCTCAGGTGTCTATTTTGTGACCCATTCTGTTTAATGTCTTTATTAGTGACCTGGAGGAGGAGATGGAGGGTGCCTTCAACCTGATTGCAGCTGACATCAGCCAGCGTGGCATGCAGTGAATATGCTCAAGGGCAGGCCCATTCATGGGGAACCTAATCAGGCTGGAGAAACACATCTATGGGAATCTCATGAAATTCAACAAGGACAAAAAGCAAAACCCTAAATCTGGCAGTCTGGGTAACCCCCTGCAGTGCTACAGGATGAAAAGCTGAGGCAGCCTAGTATATTGTGTTAACAGGATTGTAGTCAGTAGATCCAAGGAAGTGATTATTTGCCTTTACTCTGCACTCACTAGAGCAAATCTGGAGTAGTACACTCATTTTTGGACTCCCCAGTATATGGAAATTGTTGGTAAACTGGAGTAAGTTCGTCAGAGGCTGCCAAGACAGCCAGGGACCGGAGCACTTGCCTTATGAGTTGAAACTGAAGGAACTGGGCTTATTTAGCCCAGATAATACAAGCCAGCCTCCCAGTACCTATGAAGAGGTTACCAAGAATATGGAACCAGGCTATTTATTGAGGTGCACAGAGGCAAGGGTCATAAAATTAAAAGGGGAGGTTCTGACTTACAAGGAAGTAACAATTCACTATTAGGATAACTGAGCATTGGAAAAGGTGCCCAGAGCGCTTGTGTAGTCTCCAGCCCTGGAGGCTTTCAAGAACCAACTGGATGAAAGTCCTGAGCAACCTGGTTTGAACTGGGTGTTCATCCTGCTGTGAGCAGGAGCTTTGAGTCAGGAGAGACCTCTTGAGGGCCCTTCCAGCCTGAGTGATTTTGTGCTAGGGATGTTGGTCAAGATCTCTTGCTAAAAAGAGACCCTGGTAGCATGTCTGTTGCTACTATTTAATATACAAATTCAGTAAATGTTTATTATTATTGCTATGTAGTAATGTATTTATATGTAATAAATACAATATTTTAATAATTATTGTCTTTTGAATAATAGTAGTGGAGTTTCTTGGTAGTCTGGAGTCCAAAGAAAATTTCAGTGCAATTAATTTGCTTGCCTGTGTTAGCATAAGATGTTCTTTGCCTGTAACTTGATGCTTTTTACAGTTGCATGAAGCCGAAAATACAGATATATTGAACTGGCTATGGAGAAAGAGCTCCTTGAACTATTTTTTGGCCAGGAAGCTTCTGCATTTGTAGTTTTAGAATATTAAAACTACAAAGTCAAAAATGCACTGGTCTCACGATGCAAAATGCTGAACTTAACTAATTCCAGTTTGTTCAAAAATTTGTAAGAGTATTTTCTTAACAGGAAGACTTTGTCCACTTGGATGTTGTTTTCAGAAGTTGGCCTTTGTCTGTACAAGTCTAACTTAATGCCAGCTGAGATGTTCTCATCTTCTAGCAGCTGGCATAAAGCAGGTGCAAGGACTGTATTGTGCTTTTTAATTTGGCATAAATTTACTCCTCTGCCTATGTTATCGTTTGAATCACCAAGTGATCTGGCATTTTGTGCCTTTGGTGCTTATGTTGACCAGTGGCTCAAGGCTTTCCTCTCTATACTTAAACTATTTCATGGTGATCCTAAACCAAACAAACCCACAGGCTCTTAAAACCTTGATTTTGCCTTTCTGAGGTTTACAATCACCTGATTCTGCACAGATTGACCAAGAGAGGGTGCTCAAAATCCATTTGTTGCCACTAGATTGAAAACATTGCATGGCTTGTAAGGTGTGCTCAAGATGTTAGTGGGGACAGTGAATTTAAGTGCTAAGGAGTTTGCAAAATTAAATTAAAAAAATAAAAAAGCAAGACTGTTATCAACATTTCAAATCTGTGCCGGGGGAAAAAATTATAGGAGTGTACAGATGGAAGGATATAAAAATATGCACTACCTTTCAGCTACACACAGTTAGGATATAAGGTTGAGTCATTAATTCTGTTTTCTTCTGTAACTCTTAATTTTTATAGTTTGTAATGATGGCATGTGATGTCAGGACGGTGCAGGCAGTTACTAAATTTTGAAACCAGTTTTAGAATACTTAAGCTTTTAAAATTAAGTTTAATTGCAAACTTGAAGAAGCTGAGTATCTGTAGTAGGGTAGCAGTAGTCAAAACACTTTAGTCAAGAGCTGCAAATATGTTCTATGTGTTTAGTCTAATGTTACGATTGGAAAAGTAAGCTATGAAAGTTAGCTCCTACCAGATACAGTCTCCATATGACTCCCTACAAACTCCATATGACTAGTAATTACAGATGTCCTCAGGATGCAGAGTATTTCCAGGAATCATGTTTCATTAAAGTGGTATTGTATATTGTCAAAAATTCATAGATTGATTTTGAAGTTATGATATAAAATTATATCTTGTGCGATGCACAAGGAAAAGCAATTTTTTTTCAGTTGAAAAAGAAATTATCCCAAAAGATAACCATTTCTTTGTGGGATTTTCTTTATAGATTCAGAATGCATAGGGAAAAAGGCATTTTTGTTTTTTCCCCAGATCGTTCCCTGCCTCCCCCATTCTCACCAGCTCCCTTATGTCAAAAGGTCAACATCAAGTTGTGCTCCAATTTCTGTATCACCTTACAAGGAGATCCAAGACAGATGTCTTTATCTTCATTGATAGTCATGCCTGATTTCTTATTTTGGATCTAAAGCTGTCTTTTTCCTTATAACGTTGTCTCAAAATTAAAAAAAAATAATAAAATTGGAGGACAATTCCTACAATGAGTTTGTGTGTTTGTAATTTATAGGTTCCAGCATCAAAGTTCTTGAAGATCAATTTGATGAACTAATAGTGGAGACAGCAACAAAGCGTAAGCAATGTCCTAAAAAGATACTGATGCATGCTATCCAAACCATGAAAGCAGAGCAAGAGATGTTGGTGAGTAACCTAAGATTTTCAGAAAACCTTTGCATATAGTAGCTGCTGACCACATGTAACTTGAAGAAATAAATCATCAAATGTTGACCTTTAAGCTCCTTCCCATAGTTGCTTTTGGTTCTTTGTGATAGAATGAAATTGTTCCTTTGTATTAATTTGTTCCTCAGTAAAACAAGGGTTACTACAAAGTGGTGTGACTATGAGTGAAGTGGGCCTGTGGCACAGTTCAGGAAGTTACTTAAGCAAATTGCTTCAACATGATGACTCATGATTTACAAGCCAGTATACACCTATTTGTCTTGTCAAATCCGGGTTTCTGAAATCCTTGGCTGAAGGCTGGTTGAAGTACTAAATGTTAAGATGCATACAGATATTATCATGTGCAGTATATGAGTTTTAAAAAGGTGTCCGTGTTTTCCTAAGAACTTTGGTTGAGCTAATGACTACACTGAATAAGTACTTTCAGGAAAGAAAGAGAAAAAAAAAAAAAGTAATGTGGATTAATGAATAGGTGCAGTAATTTTCTGGGGTTTTGACACTTGAGTGTAAAGTAATTACTGGCGTTAAACAACCCAGTCATGTCCTTGGTTGCTAAATTTCTTTCCTGCAGTTATGTTAGGCCTGCCTTTTGCTTATCTGCTGATTAATTAGGAGTCAATTTTCTATGGAGAAAAAAAAAGGACAAGAGGCAATGGGCACAAATGGGAATGCAGGAAATTCCATTTAATAATTTAAAAATAAAAAAGGACTGTGAGGGTAGCCAAACACTGGCACAGCAAGACTGTGGAGTCTCCACCCTTGGAGATGCTCAAAACCTGACTGGATGAAGCCCTGAGCAACCCATTCCAGTTAGCCCTGCTTGCAGTAGGGGCTTGGACTAGACCGTCTTTAGAGGCCCTTTCCAACCTCAGGGATTCTATACTAAAGAAGACATGGATTTTTTTCAGAAAGCTCTTTAAGAGTCTGCATTGCATTCTGAGGACTAAACTTGACAAAAGTAAGTAATTCTAGGTTAGCCAGGCATAGCTGATTTATAGTAAGTAAAAGTGCACGGGTATGTATTTGTCTTAAATACGAGATATTTTCTAACATATATTGCCTTTTGTGATCTCTCTGTTTTGTCAATGTATCAGATACACAAAACAAACCAAAACTAAAATAAAATATGCTATTGCATAACACCAAGATACAACAAGATCTTTTAATCTTTTTGCAAAAGGAAAACTATGTCCTACCTGAGTCCCAAAGTGGATTAGTTATTTAGATGCTATCTTTTTTTCTGTTGCTGACCTCTTCAAATTTTACACCACCTCAACTAGATGATTATTTTCATTAAAAGTGTCTGCAAAATATAAAACATTTTTAGCTTAACCTCTGTAAATGAAGTGGCTTTTTTTTCCCCTCTCGGCTACTTCTGCAAAGGTACTAGTGGTTTCTCTGCTTTTGGTTGAGGAATTTTTATGTTCTTCTTTGATCCTAGCTACTCCTCTGATGCATGATTTCTGAGGCATACAGAGCAGCTATGAAGACATAGTAATTAACTGCAGTTTATCTGGAGAGGGCCACTCATTTAGTGTGACAATCTCCCTATAATTGCCAAAGGAAGAGATCATCCTGTAGGTTTTCAGTCAATACGCTCTGTTATGTTTGACGATAACACAGGTAATGTTTGTTCTTCTGCTTGGAGCTGTTACTGTAAACTTGCTAAGAAGATGGGCGAACTGTGAAAAATTTGCTGTGGTAAAACTACAGGGAGGAATAATTAACTTTCCTCTGCTTGTTTTTTGGTTGAAGAAGGTTGGGGGACAGCTCCTGAAGTGGGGAGGAATACTTAACTTACACATGTCTGTGCTTTGTTTCCTTCTTCCTCAGTAGTTACTTCTAATTCCACCTTTGATATAAACTACATATTAGTTGTATTCATTATTTATTATTACTGAATTTTATGTCACAGTTAACTGATGCCAAGTCACAAGACTCACAGTAGGACCAAAGAGCCAGAGAACCTGGTCTGTGAAATAGAATGGGTTTTATTTATGCATAAGTAATTGCAGGGCTAAAATGTAGTCATTTAAATAGTTTTCTTTTTCTTAGCTTTTTGTCTTAATGTACCCTATGTTCAGGTTTGCCTCTCTGTGAAAGTGTACTGTTTTTGTGAACAGCTCCTTAGAAGCCAGAGCAGCTCTTTTTCCTCAGTTGTGCAGCAGGTGGCAATGCTTCTTCCAAAATGCCTGGATTTCAGTTTAGTTCTCATGCCTTAATAATTAGAATTCTGCAAACTAACGCAGATTTTGGGGACGTGTTTGCAGTGAATTTAATGGTGTTAACCAGAACACTGTATCTATAAACTGTACCTCTAATACATTCTTTAGATAAATAATTCCACCATCATCTCCTTGTGTTAGCCTCTCTCCATTGTTCTGACTGCTATGTGTATATTAGATATCTATTAAACCAAGAGGGTTTTTCATAATTTTTCTTCTTTTGAATATGCAGAAGCTCTACCAGCCTTTTGTAACACCCGAAGAGATAAGATCACAGCCTTCTCAAGGTAAAGATTTCGTGGGGAGGGCAGCTGTACTGAGGAAACACTGCCTGCCTTACTGGCTAGCTGTAAATGTTTAAGAAGCTTTCTTTAAACTTGTTTGAAGTTATTGACTGTTTAAATAATTAAATAGCTCAATGTTTGTCATAACTGAATGTATTGCTGTATCGTTTGTTGTACCCATTTCTGTTCTTCTAAGTGCTGTCTGCTCTTAGACGCTATACTTAAAGGCAAAAGCTGGCCGCTGTGTGGGTATTGGGTAGAACCTGTCACAGAGCTACCCTTACTATGTTTTCTTACTTCTTTCCTTCACCACTGGTAGAGGCCAATGGGGAACTAGATGGATCGCTGACATTATACTTTGACCGTTCTTGTGTTCCTTTTACATGAATGCTAGAAATGCTTCAGTCTCTCTTCCTAATCAGTCAGTTTCTTCAGGGAATTGAAAGCCGTCATGTACTACTCTCCTAACTTGCAAAGTAGGCATCAAATTTTATCCTCCCTGTGTCATTTGTAAGGGTTGATGAAGAAACAAAACTGCAAACATCATAAGATTGCTACGTGCTTTTGAAAGATTCCTTGTACAAACTCCTTGGAACAAGGTGGTGTATTTTGTAGTTAGTGATTGGGACATGCGTTTTTGAGGCTGGCCTTAGGAAATTGGAAGTTTTGCCTTGCCTGTTCTTAAGTATTGAAAAATGACAGAATTTACCAATGCTGTTCTAAGTTGAAAAGCATGGTTACAGAACCCTCACTACGGATTACTGCGCACTATGTAAAGCTGGTGTAACAAGTAGTGGTGTTAAAGTTTGAGAGGCTGAGCTTAATCTTAGAGTTCTCACCCTCCTGATGCAACTTTGCTCTAGGCACCATTTCCTCTTTGTAAACAGGAGACTTGCTTCCAGAAATGCCAGCCTGTGCAGCAAAGCAGCTAACAGGAGCAGGAAAGAGTGTCACTTCATATTTGGGTTTCTTTTGGTTTCTGGTGTCCAGATCTGTGCTTTTCTGATAGGAATTCACTACTTCTTGGAAGTCAGTAACAGCTTGTACTATGGTATTGCATTTTTAGGTTTGGTAACAGCAAAGTCCTAGCCAAGATAGCATAGGGTTTGTGCTGAATTTTAGTATTATGTAGTCTTTGGGAAGTTTATGTATCCCAGTTTAGCAAGTACAGTGGCCAGAAACCAAAAATATTTAGATTACTCAATACCTTTCGTTTCCTTTTTTCATTTCCCTATGTTTTGGAAAGCCTTGAACACTGAGGAATATAATGCTGTCCATGCCGAGCTGAACTCCTGCAGGCAAATTTCAATTAACTGTGTGTCAGTCTTTCTGCCTATGACTGGGATAATCCACGTAATTATTTTTACTTAACTTCTTCCTTGCCATTTCTTAGGGTCACCAGTCTTCTAATCCCAATACCCTATGTAAGAATGCTTCATTATGGGCATACCCTTCTTTTAGAGAATGGCCATTCAGAGGCCTCTTCGGAGGTGTGTTTGAAGAGGCTGCTGTTGGACTGTTTTCCCTTCCAAACCCTGAATGACTGCGCATTTTAGCATCCAGGTTCATACATGGATTATGCATTCCTAAACCATGTCTGAGCAGCACACTGGGCATACAGATGGACAATTTAACAAAACCCTGAAAGGGTTTAGGGGTGTTTGCGCCATCTAACATTGTATCCTGCTGCAGGCACTGGTGAAACCCTACAGAAAAATGACAGTAGTGGAGGTGAGGCTGCTTAGTTCCCAGGAACACGCTTGCTTATCTGCTGATTTTAAGTTTTTGTTGATGGCATAGTATTGCAGGCAGAATAATGGCGGAGGACATGCAAAACGGTTTTATAATAACAAGTTTAATTCTTGAGTAAAGAATTGTTATTGCTTGTGAATCAATTGTCAGAAATGTGTATTGTGTGGATGATCTTATCGTATCACTACTGCAGTCAAATATATCCATTTCCCCCAGTATTCTGCACCTGCTCCCTGCCTCAGTCTTCCTGAAAGCTTCTTTTCCTTTCTTTTCTTACTAACCCAGCGGAGTTAATGCGGTTCATGTTGTTTACACTTGGTTCTTTTTTATTCTTGGTTTTAATGCTTGGTAAGTTAAGCCAGGAGAAAAATTTAGCCTTTATTATAAAGCTGACTCAAGAAGCTCTAAGATTATTTTTTCCCCCTCCTTAAAATGGGTTTCATTAATCTCATTTTCTCCACAGTTGTGTTTATTCTCCTTTCGTGCATTTTTATTAAATGTAATACGAGCATGAAAGCTTTGAAAACAGATATTTTTATTCTTTTCTTCAACTGTTCTCTTCCTTGATGTCAAACACCGTCTTTGTGTCTCGTGTTTTGTATAAGCTGTAGGTTTTCTAGTGAAGAACTCTGATGTTGCTAGAGTGGAGACCGCTAGACACTACTACATTTGGAGTGATAAAGAGTAATAATAGTAAGATAAAACATACAAGCTGTCATTCTCAATGCTCTAATGAAAGCAATGTGTTGTAGGTTTAAGTTTTATACAGGGACGGACTCTACCGGTTTTCTGTGCTATTTCTAAGAAGTCATAGCAAGTATTGGGGGGAGGGAGTTTGTTTCTGAAGTTTATTTGGGCTTTATGTTTTTCTGTAGATGCTTACATCGCAGATCTGAAGCAGGTGACAGAAATGGCATCCAAACAGATCAGTGGAGTAATGAAGGTGAGATCTCTGTGTACTCCAAGGGTTGGTTTTTTTTTTTATTTTCTTGATCTGATAATTTGTCACGAAACAGGAGTTCTAACTCATCTTGGTTATAGTTTTGTACAAAAAAACAAAAAAGCCTGTGTGTGTACTTTTGAAGCAAGATCATCTTTAGGTTTGGATTGCTGAAGTTGTATCTGTAAATCATTCCCCCTCACGTGGTAATAAGGAAGATTACCCTGTGGCTATAGGAAGTATTTTTAAAAGAGATTTTAGAACCCACAGCATCTGAAAAATACGTCTTTTGGAGACCTGTACAACTTCACACAGCACGTGATGCTTATTATTCAGTACCAGCTTAAACATGAATTGTGGTGTTCCTGGGATACTTATGCAGTTTAGAGATGTAACAAAGGAATATTTAAACTTGGCACACTGTTTGCATAGCTTCTGAGTGCAGACCCTTGTCACTGTTAGGCTGGTAGCTCTGCGTTTCCAACCTTCACCTGCCATCCTACGGATCACCTCTGCAGCCACTGAAGCTTTTGTGCCTGTCAGAATCAAATTAACATATTTCATTCACTGTAACCATTACTTTTCCCATGTAACTTGAGATACTTGGGTTTGTTTTTGCAGTCTCTCCCAGTGCTAATAGAAAGAGCGGAAGGTTTTTCCCAAGCGTTAACTTGGCAACCAACCTTGGAACTCTGCAAGCTGCGGCAAGAAGTCTTTGCTGGTTGCAAGGGGAAGGAGGAAAATAATGTCCAAAATCTCGTATCACACGGAGAAGTCACACCGACAGATGCTGATACCAGTAAAAAACCTTATGTTTTGCTAAAAAGAAAAAAAGCTGCAGATCCACAAGAAAGAAGACGCTACCCGCTTCGACGGAGGAAGATTGCTCTCAGCGCATGAATCTCTCATCTAGTATTTCGATTGGAATCTCAGCTGTACTTTTGTTCGGTGCGCTCAGCCTTTTTCCTTAAGACTTCGTCTGACCTCTAATTCAGTGCTACGCATGGGAGTTTCCTTAATTATTTAGTCTTTGATCCTTTTAAATATCTCTATTTTTACTGTCACACTGATGGCATATGAAAGCCATACCAGTAGCATCCAATATCCAGCAAGTATATTAACTGATTAACTCTTTTTTTTTTTTTTGTTCTTCTTTTACAGCATTTAGCTTGAGTCCTCATGCTTCTCGGAGTTTGTGCACATGCTTTATGTACATGTGCAGCCTTTTAGTAAACCACTAAGCGCTCATTTACATTAAGCATGTCTCTAAAGAGCCTAGAGAATGTCTAGTTCCCCTAATGCACATTCATTTATTACTTAGTCGGGTGGCTATCCTTTTAATAAGAAAATTACAAAGAAATTCACACTGGAGCCTATTGAAAACCCCAGATTTGATATGATGTTACAGTTTTTAGAAAATCCATGCACAAATGTGACCGTGGTCCCTGCTATTCCACCTTCCCTGAATTTAGCTCAGCTGGGCTTATTTATAGTCACATTTGTTTAAACTTGGATTTTTAGTAACTGTATGTATTTACTTGCATATGCTCTTCCAAACAAGGATTCGACCGTGCACATCTTACCATCTGATATTTCGTTTCATGTAATCCAATTATGCAGTCTGGGGGTTTCCTGGACAATATTTCTACACATTACAGGATCTTGACTTGGGTCATGTATGCATTTGTGATGTTTGACTAAAATTTGAAGATCAGTACAGGCTACCAGTAAGTGGTGTTAAGTTGAGCTAGCTTACCTTTTTTTTTTTTCTCCTTTTCTTTAAGCATTAATACCTAGACAATTGCACAGCAGTATGAAATTGAGCGTTGTGCCTTAGCCCTTCCTAATTTTTGCTGGTTTATGACTGCATGTGCTTGCAGTAAATCCTCGTGTCTAATATGTAATTATTTCTCACACAGTAGAGGAGGAGGGATTTTTTAGAAGTTTATTAATGAAATGTACGTAAGAAGATAGGTCCAACTTAAATAGTCTTAAACTGAAAATTTTCGAGAAAACTTGCGACAGATTTTAGCATCATTTATTTTGTAAAGGTGAGCATCTGTACTAACCCTTTGTCTATTTAATTGTGTGTAAATAGTTGTTTCCCGTCATGCCTGTATATACAAATGTGTGTTTTTATACAGAGTAAATTAAATTAATTAAGGAACATCAAAATTTCAGATAATGATGTCGGTTCTAATCCTGGAATAGATGGTGACTGAACAGCGAGTGTACTTCAGAAGACATCTGCATTAAATTTTGCCTCGAGTAACTGAAATAGTTCCATTTACCGCCTTTGAACTCACAACTGTTATTAATCTCAGGGCTACAAAGCATCTAATGTAAGAGAGGACAGGATATGAGAGGGGCTGGAGCTGCGAAGCTGTGGAACGTGTGACTGGGACGGTTTTTCACACAGCGACTTGCTATTCTAGCTGCTTTGAGTACACGTGCTTCATGCTGCGTTGAAAGTCTCCACCATGGTTTCCTTCACCAAGATCCACAGATACTCTTTAATCTGAGTGTTCCTAGGCTAAGCTGAGCCCTGCAAGATTTTGCATAGCTACCGTTATAGTATTTGAATGTTTTCTATGTTAATAGGAAGATTTCTCTGCTATTCTCTGCGTACAGTCATAGGCAAGTACAGAAAACAGCTAGGAACAGGCACATCTCTTTGAAGAGATCCCATCAAAAATGGCCAAGGAAGAGCAAATGCCTTAAGAATTAAGGAGGGAGAGCACTGTGGATTAAGACTTAAGCGAATTAATGAATTCACCCTACAGTGCGTGTTAGTGCTTGGAGGCTGTAGGATAGCTGGTCTGTGCAGGATTTGAAGGAAGTGGGAACGCATGCCCTGAGCTAGGGCAGTCGGGCCTTGTTCCGTGGCCCTTGTTTCAACCACAGCTGGGTGGAAAAAGAAAAATGCATCTGGAAACGCTGGCCAAATAAATGGTGTCGAGACAGAAAAAACAACCAAGATTCCAAGCGCAGCATATAAACCATGAATTTACAAATCTCTCACGGCTGCTTTTGGCCAAGCAGCGATTGAAGGTGTCAGAGGGCCTCCCTTTGAAGGCAAGTTCTGCGATGAGCTAAACTCAACGCTTGAATGTTCAGCTCTTTTTTTTTTTTTCCGAGCGATTATTAAAAATTTCTACAGCAAGTGTTGTCTGCGACTAGCCATGCCTGGGATCTGTTCTTCCCACTGGTAGAAGTGTGTAAACTACTTCATTTTTTCTCATTCCAGTAGCCTTTTGTCCTTCAGTTAACTTTTCATAGAAATCAGCAGTGTTGTGCAAGACAAGTGTCTAATCGGGCTTCTACTGAAATGTCACAACATCCAAACTTCTTACTTTTAACTTGGGGCAAATTGGTATTGCATCAGGAAATGTCTGGTAGTTTTCCTTATATAGCCTTTGAATTTTGTAAAACAGCTCAGCGGCGATGCATGCTTGGGAGCATCTGCAACCTGGGTTTGAAATTCTTGGCTTTTCGGGCTGAGAGGGAACATCTCGCTGTTAGCGTGCACCGTCAGCGATGTGCTTACTGCTCCTAAGGGTGGGCCATCCCTACCCAAGAAAAACTTGCCGATTGGAGCACCATCCACGCACACTTTTGCTGCGTGGAGTTTCTGAACAGAGGGGATTACAAACGGCATGCAGGGAAGCTCCTCTTCTGGAAATCTTTGCATGGACACCGATGTCTGTTTGGAAGCTTGGGCGTGCTGGTGCTCTGAAACCCAGTTCTGATACGTGCCGTTCTTCAGAAGAGCCGCGCTGTGCTAAGCTGTGTTCGGCGACTCTACTCTGCATGTGTGTAGGCTGCCTCGGTGTGGGCAAAAATCACCAATAAACTGCCGTTATAAAATGTAAACTCAGCTGACTAGGCTGCTTTCTGGGCTTGTTTTCTCTCCTGCATAGAAACGCTCTGCCTTTACTGCTGCGTTACCTGGAATTACTGTGTAGGCATTTCTGCAGATGTACCAGAGATAGCTTTAATACTGAGCAGAAACTTGTTCCCACAAGCAAATTTTGACTTTTCATTTCCTTTGCCACTTTGAACAAGAGCAGACTGTATTCAGGCTTGAGGGGACTGTCCCGTGACTTGTCCCATACTTGTGGGATCCTGGAAACCTTACTCTACAGCTGCCAGGAGTTACGCAGTGAAGTAGATATTTATTCAGTACTAATAAATTCTTGGTAAGCTGCTCAGGACTTGATGCTGTTAGATAGCCTGCTTGTGCAGTTGCTGTTAAGGGCAGCATCGCACCTGGAACAGCACGAGAGCTTCATGTGGGGTCAGTTCAAAGTCCCTCTGTGGAAGAGGGCTTTTCTTCCCCCAGATGGCTCTGAAGGGCTGTTGAGGTGTTTTGTCTGCATGGTTCATAGGTTTTATTGCAAGAGAATATATCCATCCCTGAGCTTATGAAAATACCGGCTTCTAGTCTTGTTTTTTTCTACTGCACTTAAAGCTAGAAAGGCAGCAAGGAGCCCAGCAACTGTCCCGACTAAGTCTCTGCTCGTGCCCTTAGCTACTCCTCTGCTTTAACTGCATGATGAGTAGTTAATGCAAGGTTGGACTGCTTCGAAGGAGCGGTGGAGAGCTATTCGATCACCGCCTGGCAGCGAGGGCTGCCTTCTAGGAGATGTTGGTTTGGATTCCTGCGGCTGGAGAACGGCACTGAACCCACACCTGCCGCTTCCGTGAGCACCCCCTTGGCAAGCATCCTGCTGTCGGCATGTTGGATGACGGAGGAAGGGAGAAGCAAGGCTGCTTTTACAGAAACCAGGGGGCTGGGAGCATCCTGTGAGATGCTTGGGAGAGCCAGCGCAGTCTGGGGACACAGGCGAGGTTGGGGCACTTTGGCGAGGGTGCCCGCCCGAGCTGTGGGTCCGCGTGCCCGTTAGGGCGGGGACGGCTCACGGGTACTCCGTCCTCCGGGGTCGGAGGAGCTCTGAGAAAGCGCAAAAGCAAAGATGTGGGTAGCCTGGAAGATGGAGACGCAAGCTGCTTTGAGGTGGAACAGCGGAGGGGAAGGGCTTCCCACCAGGGAAGATGGAGACGCAAGCTGCTTTGAGGTGGAACAGCGGAGCCGGAAGAAGCAAACTCAGAAAGCAGACAAACTTCATGAGGTGAATGAGTACTTGATGTTTTGCAGGCATGGCTTGGGCACCGAGCGCGGGACTTTACAATTAATGGGACTTCTTAAGCAGGCGTGGGCCTGTCTTCACGCTAATCCAGCTCAGAGAGGTGTGGGTGTGAGGCAGACACGCACGTGCTGCAGGGTGCCCGGTCGGGAACTCCAGGGAAACCTAACCTTCTGCTTAGGTTTTTCAGTAATGCTGATGGTCCCGGAGCCTACCAGGAAACCTGTGGCAGATTGCAGGCTTCGGTTTGAGCCTCGGCCTCCCCGGCAGCGCAGTTCCTTCACCTTCAGCACAAACCCGTTAGCCAGATCTTCCTGAAAGGACAGTCTATATTTACTTGGTTTGCAAACTTTGTAACCTCATCTTCGTCTAAGCCGGATGACTCAAACTTCTGGGGAAACCAGAAGAATAGGGAAGTATCCAATTTATTGAGATACCTGGAGGTTTACGACCGACGGCCCGGCACTTTGGGCACCCTCATCCCTCCTTGCACGGCCACGCGTTCGCCCCTGCGCGTTGAGCGCAGCCGGGAGCGCGCATTAGCCGCCCCGTACAGACGCACCCACGGCAGAGCAGGGATGTTGCCGAGGTACCTGTCGGTGCAAACGCCTTCCCTCCCTTCAGAGCGGAGGGCGAAGATAAGATAAGGTTCCATTAGAACAGAAGGAAAGTGTTTGGAGGGGCAAAAGAAGCATCGCTCGTTCTGTTGAAATACTCTCGGCGGAGGAGTTGGATTTTTGTCAGCAGCAACCGTGCTGGCAGCAGCCCGGCTTCGCCTTTACGAGAAGCCCGCGGCGTTTCCTTATAATTTAAAGGAACAGGGCGAGGAGCGAAAGTGAAAATCGCCGTATCCCGGCGCCGAGGCCGTGCCCTCCCGCCCGTGAGCCCGGCGGCCGCTCCGCCGCCGCGGGCAG
>VZTV01110125.1:48335-71200 GCA_013400875.1 Anhinga rufa
AGCCCCCGGGCATCTCTGCCGGCTTCCACCCCTCCACCGCGGGCCCCACCTGTGGCAGGGGGATGCGCTGCCCTTTGAGGGCACCGTGTGGTCTGTGGGAGGCCAGGCTGAGGTGCTGTGCAATTGGGAGCGTGCCCTCATGCTCGGCACATCGGCTCGCCTGACTTCAGGCATCTCCGTGTGCACCTTGAAAACCAACGAGATGTTTCTGGCTTATGTCTTCCAGAGTCATGAAGAAGATGACAGGAAAGTAAGGAGGAGAGAAAAAAATCGAGTTGCTGCACAGAGGAGCCGGAAGAAGCAAACTCAGANCCCCCGGGCATCTCTGCCGGCTTCCACCCCTCCACCGCGGGCCCCACCTGTGGCAGGGGGATGCGCTGCCCTTTGAGGGCACCGTGTGGTCTGTGGGAGGCCAGGCTGAGGTGCTGTGCAATTGGGAGCGTGCCCTCATGCTCGGCACATCGGCTCGCCTGACTTCAGGCATCTCCATGTGCACCTTGAAAACCAACGAGATGTTTCTGGCTTATGTCTTCCAGAGTCATGAAGAAGATGACAGGAAAGTAAGGAGGAGAGAAAAAAATCGAGTTGCTGCACAGAGGAGCCGGAAGAAGCAAACTCAGAAAGCAGACAAACTTCATGAGGTGAATGAGTACTTGATGTTTTGCAGGCATGGCTTGGGCACCGAGCGCGGGACTTTACAATTAATGGGACTTCTTAAGCAGGCGTGGGCCTGTCTTCACGCTAATCCAGCTCAGAGAGGTGTGGGTGTGAGGCAGACACGCACGTGCTGCAGGGTGCCCGGTCGGGAACTCCTGGACACTGATGCTCACATCGGACGGTGCAGCTCTGCCATCGGTGACGCTGCCGGGGAGAGAGAGACATGGTCCTGCCCTCGCCTCACCCTCCCTCTTTTGCTATTCCCGTGACCACCCAGTGCACAGGGTCACAGGGCTCCTCTGGGCTGAAACAAACCCATTTTCTTCTGGATTAGCGTTAAGCTTGTCACGTTCGCTACGGCAGTGGATGACTGCTTGCTGCCTTACGAGGGAGAAGGCGATGGAGGAGGAGGGGACCGTGCTGCTTAGTGGCAGTGCTGGCTTAAGTCAATTCTAAAATTGTGGTGTGAGACAGAAATACCCAGTTTGAAAAGGCTTCTTAGGAACTTCAAAACCTCCAGGCGTGAGAGCTCGGTTCAGTTAGCTGTTATACTTGTATGCTCTGATAAATAACAGTGGGTGTTTCCAAAAAACCATGAAAGTAACTGATTCTTCCAGAAACTCTTAATACTTCTCAATATCACAATGTGGTGTAGTTTTCTCATGTCCTCACTGCAAACGCTGGAGGACAGGAATCCCCTTTCTCTGGTTTTGGATGTTACCTCACACAACAGTGCTTTTGTTGTAGCGGGGGCTCTTGGGGTAAGAGTTCTGCAGTTGTGGCTGAGTCAGTTGTTCAGCTCTGGAGGTTCAGCACAGGCTCTTCTCTTTCTCAGTGTGGAAGGATCTGCCAGCAGTCAGCAGTGGCCAAGAGGGACAGTGTGGGGAGTTTTGGGTTTGGTTTTTCCCAGATCTCCTCTGAGTCAGCGCCTGAGAATGCCAGGTGCAGGGTACTTCTGGAAAGGGCTAACCCCTGGCTTTTGTGGGATCACTTCTGGGCTCTGTGCCATCTTGCAGCCTCTCTGATGTTCTTCCTGGACTTAAGGATCTTCCTCGTGCTGGGAATCTTCATTGGGCACACAGGTTGTCCCTGGTGCAGGCAGATCTGGTTGAAGAGGCGTTCACTCTTAGCAAGAACAATTTGGTAGTTCCGTCCCAGAAAATGGGACAGGGCAACGGGAGAGTAACACTTACTCCAAAACCCAACCCCATGGGGTTTGGGGCAGCAAGAGGTGAGCAGAGCCAGAGTCAGGGGTGGACAACTTGGCTGGAGTTTGGCTACAATAACGTGTTAGGAGGACCGTGCCTGTTTTACTCTGTGGGTGAGAGGTGGTGGAAGGGTGTGAGGGAGGGCAAGGGGATCCAAACTTCTGCAGCAAAGGGCAACAGAGGCAGTGCCAGGCTGCCCAGAGGAGCATTGCATGTAAGGCTCTGCCTGCTGCTCGATAAACGGGCCTTTTAAGGCATGTGTAGGCTTTGAAGTTTGCTCTGAGGCTTTCCCAGGTAGGTGAGATTGAGTGGGTGAGTGCTGAGCCCTAGGCCAGCAGCCTAGGTGCAGACACCTGCAGGTTTTCCGTGGGCTGGCTATGAACCTCTAGCTCTCTTCTCTTTGGGATGAGAAGCCGCTATTAACAGCAGGGATGCTTGAACCATGCAGTTATCAAAAAATGTGACACGCGAGTCTCGCATACATCACAGATGTATGCTGCAGAGCATCTCAAAACTCCCCCGCAGTTAATAGCGGCTTATTAATTGCTAGAGAAGCCTTAGCTCAAAAGCAGACTGGGTCAAGGATAACCGAGGCAGTGGTCAGGCCTTCTGGTGACAAAGTGGGGCTGGGAACAAGCTCACATGATGCTCCCGTCCTGCTCTTGAGTTCCCGGGGATCTGAGCAGGTGGCAACAAGCCCCGGCTGGGCTGGAGGACAGCGGCTGGCTGGCACCGGGCGCGTTGTGCTAGGTGTGCGTCTC
Organism: Anhinga rufa; assembly: GCA_013400875.1. Classification (NCBI taxonomy): domain Eukaryota; kingdom Metazoa; phylum Chordata; class Aves; order Suliformes; family Anhingidae; genus Anhinga; species Anhinga rufa. Next base: position 50,962 of record VZTV01110125.1, read on the forward strand.
AGCCGGCGGCGCCTGGGTAAATGGCCTTTCCCTCCACTGGCCTGGGGCAGGGGCTGCCCTTTCCTTATCAGCAATGCCAGGCACCAGGTTTTCCTGGCACCTACCTGCGCTCCGAGCTTTCATTTTCTCTGCTCTGACAGTGCAGAGCTGCCCTGCTTAGCCCTTCCCAGCAGAGGCAGCCCAGGGCTGGAAGAGGCCATCACGGGGAGGGGGGACGCAGCCACCTGGGCTGCTGGGGACTTCCGAGGGCCAGCGGCACCTCCTGATCTTCAGGGCCGCAAAAGGAATCACAGGGTGGTCAGCGCACAGGTTGTGCAGCACTTGCCCTGTTCCAGCACGCAGGCTGTGTCTGTCTTTCCTTAGCATTTTGCACACTGTAATAAGAAACCACACAGTTTTTCTACAGTTACGTGAATATACTCAAGGTGGAAGCACTGAAAGGAATGTTTTGACTATGAGTAGGCTTTTTTTTTTTTTCCTTCCAGGAATACGAGTCTCTTGAGCAAGAAAATACCTCCCTGAAAAGAGAAATCGGAAAGCTAACAGATGAAATGAAACACTTGAGTCAAGTGTTGAAGGATCATGAAAAGATCTGTCCACTATTGCACTGCACAATGAACTTTGTGACCGTACCAAGGCCCGATGCACTCGCCAGCTGCCTGCCAAGATGAGAGCTCTCCTCGATCGCCTTTAAATGTGATGTGTGAAAGTGCCATTAACGGGAGATTTGAAGAACTGCCTACTTACGGTGCAGGTCTTCTATCGAAGAGGGCTGGACTTGACCACATTGAAGTGTTACAGTCTTCTGAATCTCAGGAAAACACCAGTATGGAAAAAAAAAGACAATTCGAACTGTGACTTCTTATTTGGTAGAATCTTTGAGACACGGTTTTGCACGCAGAAATGTCAAAGTGCGGCGCAGCCCACCATCGCACGATGGAACGTAGACAGGGAAACGTACCGACCTCGGGCTGGGAAGCCTTTCTCCCACACATCCACTGCCAGTAACACTTTGTCACTTGTCATCCACGTATATCACATTCTGGCTGCTGGGGATTTTTTTTTTTTCCTCTAAACAGGTTTGGTTAATAAAAGCGGTGTCCAATCTTTATGAAGTTCTCCACCTTCTTCAATAATCAATGTCTTTATAACATGTCTACTTTTTCTTTACTGGTCAAATCCAAAGTCTAATGCTAATCTTTCTGTCAGTCGTTTTATTATTTGCTTATCGCCTTTTCATTGGCTCTTCTTTTGAAGTGTGTGTGTAACAAATGAGTTTTCCCAGTTTTTATTTCTTTAATATCCCCAAACACCAGCCCTGCTGACATTAGTGCTTGGAGTGTTTTATATCCTAAAATATGGCTTAGCCAATTTCTAATGATGATTGTCTGCTCTGTGTGGAAGGAAAGCAAACCAGAACCGGCTGGTTTTACACATTGTTTTAAAAAGCAGATTAAAAAATTTACTGTTTTAATGCACCCACTGGAAATTAACAAATATCTTGATCTTTCATCTTGCATATTGCTTCTAGTAAATGATGTCCATGGATAGAACAAATTGAGTTTAGCTAAGCATTTTGTTCTGTGTCCACACTGGAGATGTTTGATAACTGCTTGCAAGAAAAGCATTATGTTTTAACTTTTTTTTTTTTTTACAAAAAGGAAGAATTATGACAGTGTGAGTGAGAAATATACAGAAAAATGTGTTTACTTTCTCTGAAGATTCTTAGTAGTGTCAAGCTCTAGAAATGTGAATGCTGTAGCCTGGGATCCAGCAAAGAGTGTTTTTCTCGCAGTTTCCCAGTCAAAAAGCGCCTTTGGATAATAAAAAGCTCCACCCCTTTGCCAGCTCTTTCACTTCAGCATTTTGATTTTTTTTTCAGTTCAGCTCACGGGATTAATTTCTCCCCTCACCAGGATCATAATATTTATCAGCAGAATATGATCTGAAATGTCTGAAATATAGTCTTTCTTTTTTAGCTTCTTTAGTAGCATGATGCATTGCTGATCACTGCCAAGGTAGAACTGGGGAAACCGTGTAGTCAACTCTGCCTTGTAAAGGGCTCTCTCGTGCCATTGTCTTAGGCTAGAAACTCAACAGGCATGAGCTGTTGGCTTCTGCAAAAGTTTTCATTAGGTTGTCCCCAAGAGAATTTTCAGCATTTGCAGAAGCTATCTACAGCCTAAATGCAGACTTCAAAGTTTCTTATGGTCATACAAGAACTGAGTCATCCTGCAGAGAAAATTGGGTGCAGTCCCTGCCAAGGAAAATGAAAGTTTCCGGACACTTCAAAACATGCATTTTTGGATAAAGTCCTTGATAAGATTCTGTGTGTCACCCTGAAGAAAGGAAGCTATCTTAAGCATCTTCATCTGCCTACCCACATTCCTTCAGGCCCTGGATGCCACTGTGTAAACTGGGTGGAGTAGAGGTGTAATGGAGAAGGAGGAGCATAGTGGAAACAACATTCACTCTGGGAAAATTCCTTCTAGTTTAGGATGGAGGGAGAGTGAGAGAGGATGTCTCACATCTCTTAACTAGGTAGGTGCAACTGAGCCGAGGCTGGGAATGGAAAGTAGCTAGTTGAGGTCAGGGCCGGTGCAAAAGCAGGTCTCTCCTATGGAGCCCTGCAGACCCTCGAAAATGGGAGGAAAGAACCACCTTGTCCAAGACAGCCCACCCCAGCAGAATCCTTCTAAAGATTTTTGTCCTACAGATGCTTGCTTCTAGAAGTAGACATCTAGTTCCCTGTGTAAAATCCTCCTCCTTACACATTTACTCTTTTAAACATCTGTCTAGAAACTGGCTCCAGCTTATCATTTGGTAGTCCAAGTTCTATTGTACACTCTTCCTCAGTAAGCACTGTTCTGTTCTGCAATGCAAGCTTTAGCCACTGTTTCTGCACTGGAGTCTGTTGGTTTATTAACTGTATAATGTCTATGCAGAGTGTACAGGGGAAGACAGCTGAATTCACGGCAACGTTGTGTGCTGGCAACAGCAACCTAAGTCCAAGGTTATGCTGGGAAGGGCTGGGAGCCCTGCAGGGGCCCACACTGCTGCCAGTTCCTTTCCACAACTGCAGGGTGTAGCTCCTGCCTGTGCTCCATGTCCATTAGTCACAGCAGGCTTTGAACCTTCCCTGGCCTGGGCTCCTTCTTCCTCCTTCAACTATTGCATCAGGTTTTTTTCCCAGCACTATTTCCAAAGGGCCTTATGCATCATTCTTCTGTTTAATAGATTAACCGAGGCATCTCTCGCAAACAGTATATTGTGTGACTAATGTTCAAAGGCAGCTGGGAACCCCAAGTAAAAGAAGTGAGCAAAATGAGTGTCCCAAGCCAAATAAACCCAACATTCTGATATATTTATAGAATTAATGTCATAGCTGAATCATGGGTCAAAAGGGACAATGAACTGTTGAAGCACGGGCATATGTATCCCTAAGCAAATGCTAAGCATACAGGCTGGTCACTCTCCTTGCAGGAGCTGTTCATAAGGATATTGATTTACAGAGAGTTTCAAAACTGAAAGTGTGTTCTGGAGCCTGGGATAAATGTTACATGAATAGGGAACCAGAAAGGAGAACAGAAAGGAAAAGGCCCATTTGTTAAGGAAGCAACAGAAAGTTATCCAAACCTCTCCTTTTGCATCAGGGTATTACACTGTCACAAAAAATGTTTCATACCTATATATGGCTAAAATGCTGCTTGATGCATTCTAGCTTTGGAAAGCTTCCGTTAGTTTAGTTTGTTAGACTTATTCCCTATGAACATGGTCTGTATTACATTCACGTGACTCTTCAGGCGCAGGTATACAGGGAAGATCTTTTCTATGTTCAGATGGTGGTTCATGTGAGGAGTACTGTGAGTTGCAGTCTTGCTTGTGGATGCGTCATGGAGATAAGGGTTGTCAAGAAAGCTGGATTTTGCCTCTTAGGTTCACAATGAAGGTTACAGTTTGTCTAGATTTGGTTAGTGTGGATTTCCTTTTTGTATTTTCTGTGACCCTAATGAAGAAGCAAAATACTCAGTGCAAACTTGCCCACAGATAAAAGTATTCATTCCAGGAGCAGACTAGGTCCGATTCAGCTATTTGTCTATTCATTTCTTTCAGTTGTTGTTGGGTCAGATTTAAATTGATCATATTTTGAAAAGATAATTTTAGCCTTCAAAGGTAAAAAAAATAACAACAGAAAGACAAAGTCAAGCTTCCCAAAACTACTAGTGTGAGTGTAACAGAGATCAACTATTGTACCTCAAGAGAGCTGATTAGAAAGCCTTGCTCCTTCCCGCTGGTGTCTTACATTCATGTCTGTGAATAATTATAAGTGCCTTCATGTACTCATCTAGAGTCTTGCTAAAAATACACCTTTTAAAAAACATATTTAAAACAACCAAATTGGTTGTTTAAACCAAATACAGACTTTCTGTTATTTTCCCTGGTACCTTTTACTGTCATCTACTGCTCCTTCTGTAATACCTGCTGACCTCATCTGCATTTGGTATTTGCAGTAGCCTTTGTATTCTCTCACCATTTTATTCCAAATGCCACTGTTTCCCTTCTTCCTGTTTCCTTCTGTTCCGGTGTAGCTTGGTGACAACATTGCTTAATGTTAGTGGTATTAGAAAAATGAGGCTAATCTGTAGGAGCATATAGAAACTGAACTTTGCTGGTACACCCTGTATATGATAAAAGGCTTTGATGTGTGGTTAGTTTTGTCAATTGAATATTAAGGAAGGTGTCTGTGAAGTCTTTTAAAATGTACTTAAAAGTGACATAACCTTTACTCTAGCCTATAAAACCTATACTGTTTCCTGTCCATAGATGAACGCTTTGCTGCATGGCATTTGGGGTTTCCATCTGTGAATCAGTCTAGAATTTCTGCCTCAGTGAAAGTGATAGATAAAACAACCATTTAAAAAAAAAAAATCCCTTTTCTCTTCTTCCCATCAGTGCAGTGATATAATTCCCGTCACAGGAAGGAAGCATGTCTGATAAGCAGGAGAAGTGGTGGGTTTATTTACTGTTACAAAGACTACAGTTATTCTCTTTATAGGAGGGTAGGAGTTTTCTGTTTGTAAAGCCTGGCTTACTGTCAAGTGGTCACTGGAGAAACATTTCACATGTATATACAGCATCTGGTGTGGGCACACATCCATAAGGGAGTGAAAGAATTTGGATTAAATCTTTGCAGAAACGTGGGGGTTACATCGATTTAACTGGAAGTAGAAACAGTCCTACAGCTGCCTCAGAGGACATGTGGCACTACGCCTACTAACCTGGGTAATATTTAACTCAAGAATAGCTACAAGCTAACTTGAAGTGGGTAATTCTTAATAAGGAAACCATAGTAACAATCATCCCTGGGATTGCATGCTCCTTTTCTGGTACTCATTCAGGTCTTTTCCTAGATAGTTTCTATGGAAAAAATCCGTAAGAATAGAGTAGGAATTTTTTTCTCCCATTGTAGAATTTTTAAACCATGACATCAAATGTAAGGGCTTGACTACTCTGGAAATAGCTGGCATAGCTTTTGCAAATGAGCTCTTCTCTACTAGTTATGTGTTTGGTCTGCTCTGAGGGAATCATTATGGTTCTCTTTAGAAGTGGATAAGCTAAACCGCAAAGGCCTGTCTTGGTACAGAATGAAAACATTCATTTGAGGAGTTAGTACCAAATGACTACTGTGCTTCGATTTCACAGCTTATCTCATCCTGAAGGAGCTTCTTCATGTAGGCAAACAGAAAATGACAGCTCTAATAGGTGTGTTTGTTTTAAATCTGCATTAGAAGAGTTTTTGTTGTATGTGTTTAGTAAGCTCTACAGCCTGCCAGTGTAGCTTGCTGCCCTCATCCAGGTACTGTCCAATTAAGTCTACCACAGACTGTTCCCCGCAGAGCTCAGTTTTGGATTGATGTCTCCAATTATCTGGAAGAGCTTTCTCCTTTAATTGTCTCATAATGAACTTGTTGTCATGTTTTCATTATTCTAAATTATTAAAATGTCAGAACTCTTGAGATTCTAAGCAAGGGTCATAAGTAAGCTCTCTTGGGATAAGCAAACTATTAAGGTTTGTCTTCCCATTGTAAAGTAAGTTTTGAGAATACTAATTTGTTATCTGTCTTAGGTAAAATAACTGAGGATCAGGAGTAAGCAACAAGACTCTGATTAAATATTTGATGCAATGCTATACAAGATATAGTTACTTAGCCAGAGATGATGTGAAATAGTACAAGAATTGAAAAAGAGAACTAGCTGAAGGAAAATGGCAATAGTGTGTTTTGAAGAGGGAGCTATCAGGCTAAAGAATGGTTTACAAGAGGAGGTTCTCAAGGATTGATCCCAGACCACTCTTGTTTAGTATCTTTGGTAAGGATTTTGGATACAAAGGACCCATTAGTACAGAAGAAGATTGAAATATCATGCAAAAGAAACTGCATGACCTTGCAGAAGAGGCTAGAAATGTCGTGATAATTAATCAGACAGTCATAAAATCATACAACAGCCCGGGTTGGAAGGCACCTCAAAAGATCAGCTGGTCCAACCTTTTGTGGGAAAGGGAACCTAGATGAGATTACCTACCACCCTGTCATGATGCAAAGTATACAGTCATAAACTTGAAGAACTACTAACAAGAATTTCTGTCACAAGGTAGAGACTCATCAGTTGGAAATGACAATGGAATGAACAAGCAAAGGCGTATTAGCCAGTAACTGATGCTGAGGCACCAATGCAGTGGGGCAACAAGGAGATTAAATAGGAACTCAGATGCATAGTAATGGTGTTATTTCTTTATTTGTGTATTTGTGTTCTTAAAGACAGAAATATCAATGTCATTATGCAAGGGCCTGGCAAAAGCTCATCTGGATTCTGCATACATTTCTGCTCAACCATGAAAAGATGAACCAAAAGATGAAACACAACTAGTGCAGGTACATGGAAGGGCTACTAGGAAGATTACGGGAATGAGGAATCTATTTTTCTGGGACTTTGTTTTAGACAAATCTAGTCTGAGAAGTGGTAGGATCACTGTCTCTGTAATTACAGCAGATTAAAGAACATGTAAGGGAAAGAGCTATCGTAGATAAGAAGTAACGTTAGTATAAGAATAAATTGGTATAATTTCTACATATTTTCTTAGCTATATATGTGAAGAAGTTTCTACCTTTCAGAAGAAAGGTGTTCAGGAAGAGCCTTCCAACAGAAATGGTGTACGTGAGCAATTTTGTAGGTAGGCATGTATGCATCCAGCCTGCTTAGTTTTAGGATTAAGCTTGATTATTGGATGTGAGACCAACTGAGTATACTGGTGATCCAAAATATTTCTTCCTGTCCCATGTCCTTATTCTCTTTAGAGAAGGCTTGCAATTGATCTTCAAAATCAAGAAGATCTTAAACCAAACAAAACGAGTAAAAGCCAACCCCTGAGGTCCCTGAATCTCACATCATTATCCAGAGGCTCATTTTGACAGGAGGTTTTGTCAGAGGCAGAGCCTCTTATCAAATTGAAATCTTTGATAATATCCAGGTAAGGAAAGAGCAGAAAAGAAAGGGATTATTTTTTTTTTAAATGCCTACCATTGAACCATGGTATGTTCCCAGAAAAATCAGAAAACTGTTCACAGAGAAACAGAAACAAAATCTAACAAGAATTTGGGGAATTTCCCAAACTGTTTAGTTGTTTTCTTTAAAAGCCAAGTTAATCCAGCTTTGCAAATAGGCATTTTACAGAGGATTGCAGGCAATTTTTTGTTTCTCTGACATCCAGTTCATTGATTAAATATATAAACAGGATGTCTTTAAGAGCAGAAGGTTTTAAAACAGGATTTGATACTAAGCAAGCGATCTGCTAGTTCCCTTTTAGCTATTTGAGTTTCATCTTTGCTTATCAGAGCTGTTTTAGGGTACAGTAATTTCCAAGTGCACTATTGGGTTGCGAGGTAAATAATCTCTAGAGATGAATATTTTTTCTTTCTTTTTTACTGTAAATGACAATAGTACTTAGGCTAGAAATTTCCCTTGTAAATTCTGGTCATCCCATTTGTTTGCTAAGTTCCAGTATGGACTCAGGACCTATTCTGTCAGTGCACTGAGAGGTTATGCATCCTTGCTAATGCCTTTCTAGAGGTAGGTGATCCATCAGCTGTGTTTAAGGGCTTGATTAATGACCAAGACCCATCAAATTAGAAAGAGACTTTTTGATCATACAGGTGAGGAAATCAACGACAACAGTTTATGTATTGCGTGTATAAGAACAGAAGTCCTTTTTTCCAGGTGAACAAACTGCTGAGGGAGCCTCCCTCCATTTGAACCTTTGTCCTGCTGGTAGTTTTACACTTCTCCTGTCTGGAGTTTCGGATAACTCGGGAAGTCTTGAACAGTCAGTGAGGTCAGCCCACGCAGAGCAGCTAGCAGCACGGACAGGATCTAATTGTGGATACGGTTCAAGCAGCAGAGTATAAACGGGGATATGGGTGACTGAGAGCTGTAATATAAAGTTACATGACTACTTTTTATGAGCAATTCTAAATGACACTCACATGTGAACCCATCTGTATTTTTACCATCATGTTAAGAAACTATGCAATCAGAACATTTCCCCCATAAATTATTAGATTATCAGGGTTTTTATGTAAATTTGATTGATATTTTACAAAATTCAAAATGTTCTACTTAATTCATATGAAAACCAATTCCTACAGTTTTCACTACTTGGTTTTCCATCATTATTTGTTTCCATTTCTTTTCTTTATGTTTCCAGCTACAAATTCAGGAAACAACACACAATTGTATATAATTACTTTGAATTCAAGGTATAGCTTTTATGATGGTTGGGAAAAATGAAATTATTTTACTTTTTAAATACCAGCTATATACACTCAAAAGAAAAAAATGGATGTGTTTTCAGTTTCACTTTTATCGCAATATGTGACATCAGATGCTGTCATTTTCTTGGTTTGCTCTCACAGACTTGAAGAATAGAATATTACAAATGATAACACAAGGATATTAAACTGTTGCATGATTTCTTAATAAGAATCCCATTACACAGTCTGCATACTTATTTTATACCTAAACAGTACTGTTTCAAAAGCAGTAATTCAGTTACTTAATTAATATTAAAAATAATAGCGAGGAAGCAATAATCTATCCCAAGTTAATATGCAGTCTCTACTTCTTTGCTTAGAAACATTCCATTTTCCCTAATATTATAATAATAATTTTTTTTTTCATTATGCTATACATTTTCAAAATGCTCTTTAGTGGAGAAATGCTCTTCATTCAGGTCTATCATGCTTTGCAAAGTACATTGCTGTTGGTCATTTATCAGGTAAAACGTATCTTTTTCCAGCGCCATCTGCCCATTTTACCTACAAAGAATATAAGTTTTTCAAGGCAGAGGATTTGTTGCAATGAGTAGCCAATTCAGGGAAACGTTCCAGTACTTTCCTGGTCTTCCTCTGCATTGGTACACTTGAACAAAACTCCTCTGCTTTGTCATGCAATAATGATGGCTGTGGGAACACCAGGCTGTATCATGTGGCCTGAAATGGTCAGTTTTGTGTTTCATGGGTTGAGGCTTCCTAATAATTCAGTGATGCTTTCCATAGCCACTTATCTTTTATCAGCCATATGCCCTGCCCTGTGACTGCTGATCCCCTGTACACTTTGATTTTAGTTTTTCTTACCGTCCCTTCACAATACATAGTATCTGTTCATACTTGGCTCAGGTTGGGATATCTGAACTGTAATAATTCAGTGTGATTTTGTTTTCACTTTACTAAAATATTTTCTTAACTACAACAGAATTAGGCCAGTGTTACCGCACGTGTATGGTGCATATTTCCTCAGTTTAACTCTGCTCTTACTTGGAGCGCCTTCACCACCGAGTTCAGCGAGACTGTCATCAGCCACATGGCACCCAAAAGGCAGGCCATGGAACAGGGCATCTCATGTACAGTGATTACTGAGTGTTTAAAAAATGTGTCTGGTCCTGCAGCATGTTCAAGAAGCTTGGCGCATCCATATGGTGGTCTGTATAGGCAGAATCTCCTGCTCCATTAAAGAGGCATAGCCTGAAAGGTTATGCCTTAATGTGAGAAATGAAAAACGTAATTTTCTGCTTCAGGGTTCCCTTTTGTAGTTTAACAGCTAGATTCTTGCATTATATCTGTTTTCTCTAAGATGGTTTTATAACATGTTCTGTTTGCCAGAACAATATTAAATGGTCCCCAGACACTGTTTTAACTCACTTGTCATGTTTTCTACACTATACCTCACTTTGTAATTACTGCCTCCCATTGCCAATAATTCATGCCCTCCAGAGGCCCTGTTTAAGACTGAGTAATAAAATACTGGGAGATTAATATTCAGTTGATGACAGATCGTTTAATGCAACTCTTACCAAAACTCTCCAGCATCTAGGAAATTGGCAGAATACCGCTGGTGGCTGCTTTCTGATGTCATTCTATGAGCAACCAAGGGTTAGTTCTCTGAGGTTATTCTCCGGACTTTAATGGAGCAGATTTCTTTTTAATCTTCAGTCCTCTCAGGGAATTGTGTGAGGTGAGTTTAATTCACGTATATTTGGCATGAAAGTGGATCTTCTTAGATTGCAAACCAAGACGTGCGTTACTGTTTCAGCACTGTAGTTAGTAAATTTAAATGTTTTCATCTAATTGTGTGCTGATACTCCCAGTGAGAGCACAAGAGCTTCGCGTGCATAGATCCATACTGAAGTCGCACGTTGCAATCTAGATTTTCTCAAAAACTTATGGGAAATTGCAAACAGCTGCAGATGTTGCCAAGCTCTTGGATGATTTGCCTTACTGATTTCAAAAGTGTAGTCCCAACATCTTAACTAATACAATAAAACATCACACCTCTTTCTTTCCCTATACCCCCCCCTTATGCCATCTTGGCAATACAAAGGAATTTTAAAAGGGGTGTGGAGGGCGTTTGTCTAATTTACAAGCTGATTTCAGTAGGGGTGTTCATGTGGGTACATTCCTGCTGAGTAAGAGCATTGATAAATTGGCTCTGGTAAATTTAGCAACCCCAGTTTTTGCTGCATGGATATTACTCTGCCCCTCTGCCATTAATTACCAGAATTGACACAAGGGGACATACCCCTGCTAAACCTACTTCAGTTCTCACTCAAATGCCTTGGTTCCTTTGAAAGGCCACTGATGCTTTAAGGTAAGACATTGCAGTATGCTTGCTTGTGCTTTATTACTGATGGAGTCAAAAGGTGAGAAGTTTTGGTTTTAAACTGGTGAGAAGTGCTGGCGTGAAACCTGTTCCTCCCCACCCCCCAAGTCAGTGGGATTTCTCATCAGGGACTGCCTTTCTGCCAGGGTTTCAGCTAAGGTGTTCAGTTCCCACACAGTGTGGAGGAAGAGCAAGGCGAAGGGCAGAGACTTCAGATGTCCCGAAGAAGAAATGAGCTTTGGTGCCTCTGAAATCCTCCTAGGCTAGAACTTCACACCACATTAGCACTGTCTGAGCATATTTTCAGGGTGTATGGATGTCATGCGTAAAAGCACTAGTAGGAATCCTTTGAGAGAGTAGGTGCGCAAACAGTTTTCTGGATGGCAGCACTGTCTAAAGCAGGTCTTACCTGCCCACCTCCACCCTTGTCCCATATTGCTGCCCTCCCTGTGGTACCCACACAAGGCTTATGGGCTGCATAATAAAGCCTGTCAGTGAACTGTAGCTGGTTGAAAAGTAATCTCGTGCGAAAAAAGAGCCTTTTTTTGAGTGTCAGTTGCCTGATCCCTTTCACAGAATGGCTTGACAAACAGCAGGACTGGCAAAGCTGAAAGAGGGGAGCTTGCCATGACAGAGAGAAGTAAAGGCAGGGGAATGCCTTGAATTGGTAGGTCATGCTTGCTATTGAACACTTGCGTCATGAACCCCTTCACCCTCATTTGGCATCCAACACTTGTACGCATACAGAGGACAGATTATTTGCCATTTGATAGCCGCATACATATCTCAGCTGGCTTGTTAACATGCTTTAGTAATAGCTGAACATTGGACATTAATAGGCGATGCAAACACTCATTTCCTGAATTGACCACTTTCATGCAGATGAAGAAGACAAGCTGGTTACTCAGAACTATATTCTTAATGGTCATCATTTCTCTGGAACTTTATTGATTCAGATGTAATAACCTGAGAAGATCCCTCTCCTTCTCTGCTCTTGTTTGGGAATATACAAGGTAGAGAAAACACTGGAAGAATTAATGACTGATTTTGAAGTTTTTCTGTGATGAGACTGATGACTTTTTGAGCTTGCATATGGAGGTATTCTTTCTGGTAGTATCTTCTTAGGTATTTTGTGAACCTTTAGTGTCACACTTGTCTTTATTTTTGAAGAAATCCATGCCTTCAAGAGAAGGACTTAAGTGATAGTCATTTTCACTTCTATCTCGATATCTGCTAAAGCAGTACTGGTTGATACCTAGTAAGAGATTACTCTTCATAATTGTTTTTAGCATTTCAAAACCCTAAACTAGCCTTTGCAGCAATGTGAGCACGATATGCCCAATGCATTTGAATCCCGTGAATCAGGCAGGATAGGCAGTCCATCCATACATCAGCTCACTCGGTAGAAAGGTTTGCCATCACCAATAAAATGGAATAAGGTAATTTGAAAATGAGTGCTTCTTGTAGTTTCCTCATACTGTTTTTATTACTGAAGGAGTTGAAAAATGTACAGTAGTGGAAAAATGTCTTACACAGCACCTGATGTACGGAACAGTGGTTCCCAAGCAATGAGGCAGGACTCCCAGGTGAGACGTCAGTCTATGACATGCAGGAATATGTTCCACGGGACTGCCCTGGGAGCTGCAAAACATGAACAATTTTCTCAGGTGAGGTTTGGCTCACAGAAAGGCCACTCAGAATACTAAGCACTCTTACTGAATCATGTGTACTTTCCCCCTACATACCCCATATTTCAGCTCTTTCTGATTTTTCCGGTCATAATCATGTAAAAAATTAAACCAATTGGCTAGTATCAATTCCTTTAAGACTTGCCCTTCATAGTATCGGCTAAGGGTTTGGAACAATCACATGAAAAGCGATGCCCAGGGAATCCTTCCTGAGCCTGCACCACACTCGCTGCCTTGGCTTTGGGTGGTCAGTCCCTGACTGCGTATTATTCTTGCTCAGTAGGCATGTTGAGTACAGCCCAGGATTTATGTACCTCTCTAAGAGGACTCCAAACATTGACTGAGCAGTGAATGAAGTGTTGGCCAAAGATGGGACAAGTAGCTGTGAAAGTAAAATACTAAAAGCCTTAAGATAAAGCTGTTTAAAAGAGAAATTGGACCTGATATAAAACATGTTCTGCTTCCAGTTGAGAGAAAATGATTTGGAGTAACATTTTTCCAGAAGTGCTTAACCATTGTGTGAGCGAGTTTACACGCCTGCTTTTAAAAAGCAGTTACACACTCCTTTGCTCAGCATTTCAAAGACAACGTGGCTTAAATTGTGGCAGCTGTTCCTGTTAGGATGACCTTGGAGATGTTTGTTACCACCTTCTTGCCAGAAGTTACCATGTTTATAGCAGAATTGGCAGAGCAAATTGTTCGTGCCTACCAACGATCGAACTATTCCTTGAGGTCCCTCCCAATCTTTGTACGGAAGTGGCTACAGAGAGCTTACCTGATTTGTTATACATACTCTCTTCTGGGTTGCTTACTTTTAAAATAGCTGTAACTGCTTGCTCTCCGTGTGCGTGTATAAACCCGAGAGCATATCTGTGTGGCACAACACAGCATGCAATAAATGAAATAGCTCACTACGGGAAGCAATGCAGATGAATTGGCAGGACGGGGTAGTTAGCCTTGCTGAGCAGCAGAGCTAATTGTTCAGGTTCTTGTTATTCAGGGCAACATTGGAACAGTGCTGGTAGGGGAAACTGCACAACTGTGCAGCGTTTTCACTGTTACGTGCCTTCAGCAAGACTGGTGTGCTGCAATCCTCTCGTGCTATAAAAGTCAGTGCTTGCTAAAATGGCCATCCCGTTTTGGGGGTTCGAGTGGCGCTTCTGTGCGTGCTCTGAGGACGCGCGTTAAGAGCGTTGGCTCAGGGTTCTTCAATAGTTGTAACTCTGCGGTCCACTGCTTTCGTTCAGTGTTTGCATATAGCAATAGCTGTGCGGCTATGATTTGAAAGGCTCAGCGTCGCACAAATGGCCATGGTATCTTAGCCGTGCAGCGGAACAGGCTCAATGGATGTAGGCTTTTTCTCTGCCTGTCACCGCTGTCATCTTTATGCTCTGCTCTCATAAAGGCAGCTCACTGGGCTATACCTGAAAGCCATCAGAAAATCCCAACGACTATATTTCGTTAGTCATGAAATACGGTCTATAAATTGCCTTCAGGGACTCTCCATCCAGATAACTAGCAGGGTCAGAATTTTCATTTACAGGATCTGGGCTTGCTGAAATAAGGGGAAGTCCCTGTACATACCATAACGCGGCGCGGGTTCGACATGCCTGGAAGTTACACGCCGAGACGTGCAGCTCGTGTACGCGCTCTGCGTCCACCCCGACGCCAACCCACTGGCACTAGACGTAACCGGGCAGGATCTGGGCAACGAGCCCCGGCCTCGCCCCGGGCAAGCACAGCCCCGGGCTGCCCCGCCTGCCCGGGCTGGCGCTCCCCGGGGCCGCGGAGCCAGCGGGCAGGCAGCGCCCCCTCCCAGAACACCTTCTCCCCTCCGGAGCTCCCCGGGGGGCCCTCGGGAGGAGCCCCACGGCCGAGGTAGCCGAGTCCACAGTGTCCCCTAGTGGCAACGGGGCCCGTGGCCAGCAGAAAGTGAAAGCCTTTCAATTAAAGCCTCGAGTTTCGGGATTACGTCGAAGAGCCCGATCTCTACCCAGGTGCCGCTTCCTGGCGAAGCACGGGAGGAGAGGAGGGCAAAGCCCCCCGCACGCCGGGACCCGGCCGCAGAGGGTCCCCCGCAAGCGAGGGGGCTCGGCACCTTCCCGAGCGGCTGTAAGGCAATCTGTTGCAGGATTTGGGCCAAAGTAATGAAGTTTTTATCGTTAGATAAAAATAGAAGAATGTATAAACCGCTTTGCAGCCTACCCGATTCGGTTTATGACTCTTGGGAACATGTTGAGCTTTAACGATCTGCTTCTGACGATGCTGCCCAGCCTGCTGAAAGCAGCCAAAACCAGCGCTGTTATAAGCGAATAATCATCATTCCGATAGAAATTCCAGCAGCCTTGGTGTGATTAGTCCGAGCGTCTGCTTAATGTTGGCTTACCATTAAACAGCCAAACTCTGTATGGCTTACTCCATGCAGTGCTGTTTCAAATTAACTAAAATACGAGAATCACATCAAGATGATGCAAGATAGGCTCATAATTTAATGCAAGAAATATGTAAAAGTCTTGCACAAGCCATGCATAATAACTGCATCTTTCTGGCACCGGTACTGGTACTTGTCATTTGCTGACACAGTGCTGAGTTAATCTAAGAAGAAAAACGTGTAATGTTTCAAAGAATTGTGCCTGTTGTTTGGAGGATGGGAGAGGAAACAGAACAGCTAGTTACACTTGGATATTAAGTGTTAATGCACTGTCTTATCTTTAGTCAGTGGGGGTGAAGGAATGAAGCCGCTGTGAGTAAAGTGCATTTGAAAGCTTGTTTCACTTCCGTTTGGTATTGCCTACTATCCAGCCAGCAAGTGTCTGGTTACTGCCTTTGAGCTGTTCACAGGAGCTGATCTGGGGACGGTTTGATTGAGAAACACGTACTGGAAATACCACATTTCATAGAAGGAGACGGTGAATAGAAAACCTGCATTTGGGCTCTATCTTATTACTCGCTATCTGTACTAGAAATGAAATACCCCACAGCTTTGTGGTTCAGTGTTGTGCTACTCATAGCACGCTCACAGTTCATGTTGAAGTGGTGGAAGTGCTATGCACATACGTGAGTTAAAAGGTCTCCGTATGAGCTAGGCGTTTCTGGGTTTGAGCGATCAAACTTCGTGCAAGAACCAAGCCGTTCATTTGAGGGCTAATAGAAGACTAGATGGCAAGAACTGAATTTTACCTTTTGCTCCATCTGTTGGAATCGGCTATCAGTTTCATTCATGCTGAAGTCTGTGTTCCTAGGAGCAGAAACCTTCATCATTCGTGTTGCCTATGAAAAGAAGCGATTCCAGATTGTGTTCTTCCCCTCTAATTGTCCATGGTCCCTAATACTTCCTTTGATTACCTCCATTCCTGTGGATGGTGGCTATTTTCCTCAGAGAAGTCGAGAGAGATGCAAGAAACTGTCTTCTTCCACAGGCTGTGTATGCTGATCTATGATTTATCAGAAGTGAGGGTATTTCAGGGAAATATTCTCCCAGAGTCATCTTCTGGGAATGTTAATTTCTGAGGGGCCCCTGAAATAATTTTTCTCTCTCTTTCTATTTTTCTCTTACATTTTGTCTGCAGACTATGTTGCTGTTTACCTCTGTTCCTATTTAAAAAACAGATGAATATATCTTCCTCTGCCTTAAATAGTCTCATAGCTTTTTGGCACAATTTCCCATCTTTACCAGCTCAGGACCGTAGGATATAAACCCCAGAGCCAACCGTCAGTTTCTTGTATCATTCCATCCATTAAGTATTGCTGGCACGTCCCTGCAAGGGATGTTTGCAATCATTTGCCCTGTTTTTCACTCTGGTAAAATAATGTTCTGTGTTTTGCTCTATTACGTAAATGGAGATTCATGACAGCAGAGCCGAAGAGAATCCTCTTACCTCTCTTTCTGAAGAAATGTCTACCTCTGAGCTTTTTATGGAAAATGAATCCAGATTTTTCTGAACTGACTGTTCACTTTCAATCTATGACTTTGGCGCTCTAGCTGTCTGCGTAACCACCTAAAAACTTAGAGGCAGGAGAAAGCTTCTGATATATATTAGCAAGAAAATTACACCTACCTCTGGGAGATGAACTAAAACACGGACTCTCCAGATTAAAGTCCACATTGGTCAGAATTTGTTTGAAAGGCTGAAGGGCATAACTTTGCCTTGGTTTGTTTCTTAGCAGATTGATGCAAGATGAGGTAATAAGAAGCTTTCTATCTGTTCCAAGGCTTAAGAAGCTGACCTCAGGCTCAGTGCGCTGCTGGCTCCCTGCAAAGCCTTACGTTACAGGGGTTTGTTTGCCCATGTCCGGTGGGAACAGTTATGTAGTGGACAGAGTGTACTGAAAATTAAAACTGGTATTGTGGTGGCATAGGTGGTGTTTCTTTAGTGCAAAGAGTTCGAGACAGACTCTTTTGCTCATGCCTTTCTTATTAACAGATTTCATTTTTTTTTTCTATTTAAAAACAAAACAGTTTTCACTCTTAGTAATGAAATGGTCCACTTAATGAGAATGCGTGGAATACTATAGATCTCCCAGCAAGTTTCATGGGCTGGGCTTCCCATCCATTTAAAATAAGAAAACTACTTTGTGATCAAACGTCCCTGGGTCTCCACTCATAAATCAGGACTTGAAACAACTTTTTGTACCCTTCCTCTCTTTTTCTAGGCAGGATTTTAAGCACTTCAAAGAATTGTCTATTACTTTGTATTTGCCTGCTGTTTGGTGGGGTAAGAAAGCCACAAATTCACATGTGGTTTCTAAGCAGTGTTTATTACCATGCGTAGTGAGACAAGTTTAACAATGACTTAAATCATGGTGTAAGTTTGTCATTGTATGTAAATTATTGCTAAAAGAGGAGTATGTGATAAAATGATGCAGTAACTTGAGCTAATTCAGCACTCGGCAAGCATGCAAAACAAGTGTAATGGAGATGCTGAAGAGGAAGAAGTGTGGGAATACAACCTATATGTTTGGGGAGAACTATTTAATCTTAAACTCTCCTGCTAGTTATTCATGTCACCACAGGCTGGGCATTAGGTGCTATTGGAATAATTGCCATTAACAATGCACTCAGCCTTTCCGCAGAAGCTATGGCGCACACGCGGAGTGCAGCAGCACTGGGAAGGGTGGCTGAGTTTGAAGGAACTGGTAATGTGCTGGGTTGAGCTGAGAGTCTTCAGAGCTACAGGAAGGAGACTCTGTTGATAGATGTGCTGGTGGTTTGTGTTTTCAATAGGGAGGTGGGGGCTCAGAGTAGGAGGAGACACTAGGATGAGGCCAGAACTGAAAAATAGCCAGAGAGGGAAAACTGCTGTTTTCTAACTTCCCTTACCCTTTACTGTAACACTTCCAAGTTCTGTTCATCCAGAAAGGCAGAATGCAAAAGAAATGCTTTATTTCCCTCTTGGCCTTCAGCTTTCTCTGCCAGAACAGGTTTTGTGACCCTCTTGGGATGAGAGAGTATTTGTTTTTCAGTTTAAAACTGTAGTTTACCTGCTGAGGAGGGTAACTACATATAATTGAGGGCTCGGAGGGAAAAACTGATAACCCACTGTCACAATGCTTGTTACTGAGGCTGCTACTGCAATCTATATTGTTGCTTTCTGCCATAAGGCAGATAATAACTATATTCATTTTACAAGCTAGTACATGTTAAATTTGTGCAGGTCACCCTGCCCAGCACCTATCTGTGAACAGTTTATATTACCTGTAAGGTGATTCTCATCTTACATCCTCTGAAGAATAACTGCTGAAGTCAATGATTTGCTTCTCTTAGACACCAGGATTATAGTTTTTACCACTCTTTAGTCATTGTTAAATTTGACCCATAAAGTTTTTGGAGATGCATATGCCTACCCTGCTTCTGAATTTAGCTCACTGTACTCTTACTAAGTAAAAGTCTGGAAGGGACAAAAAGAGACCTCCCCCTGAAATTTAATCCAGATCACACGTGTGGTATGGTATGGAACAAGAACCACAGAATTCTCTGCCAGTCCTAGATCTTATAAAATCTAAATGCACCAATAATCACCGAGGTTATTTTTAAATGTTTAACATGACTCTCAAAGGCATATACACATTTAACATCTGTATCTTTTTAAAGTGATATTTATTCTAATATATCGCAGCTCTGGCAGTAATTTTGTGCTAATTGCTCAGAACAGGCTGAACTTTGGGGGATTATAAATTTAAGTATGGCATTTACTGTGGTGGTGGGTTTTGGTTTTTGGTTGTTTGGTTGTTTCTTTTTTTTAAAAAAAATTTACACATATTGAATAGTCAACTAACCTGACATTATCGGGAGCTCAGGATCGTTGGTGACTGTCTGTTTGACTCCACAAGTGTGGATTTATTACCATGAGTCAGAGAAGTAGAATTACCTTTTCATGAGGTTGAAGTGATCTGTCTTTCCATATGAGACGCTACTATGGTAATGTTGGTCGTGTTACTAGGGTGACCTAAAAACATTAACTGAGTGTTTTACACAGAATTAATTTTAAAGGAAACTGGGCATTACCTTCTGTTCCCTTACTAATGCATATTTTTATCCATACTTAGAAATACTCTTTAGTGCTTGAATTTTAGTTCAAGAACTAAAGCACCTAATGGTGCTTAAATCCCCAAGAGGATTTAAGCACCATTAAGGTCACTGTAATTCCACATCTCTGCTGCCTAACCCTAAATTTCTGTTCAGCTGGGCATGCACAAACAGCGGGATTCATCATCTGCATCTTCATTCTGTGTGGTTCCGCAGACCCATAGCTCTAGCAATATGCTCTGAGTGGGAATTGTCTGTCCGACCATCAGGATCTAATGTAGCATTCATTCAGAGCCCACACATATTTGGGAGTTATGTGTGTATGTAGAAGGCTCACTTAAGGAACCCACACTCAAATGGTTTTACCACTATGACTGTGCAGATGGCACATGGCAGAGGCTGGGCTGTGGACATTGAAATTTCTCTTTAAAACCACAGGTTTCTTTATCAACGCTAGCAGGTTTTTTTGGTAGAAGGTCTTGTCCAGTCCTTGTGACATTCATATCCTTCGCATGCATAAGAGGAGTACACTAATATTTTCCTAGGCATACTTGTGGTCTGNGGGCAGCCTGAAATGCCAGACATAACTCTCAGCAGCTAGGACACGGATTATACATCTGTGAGCAGCAGAACTAGAGACTTGGCAAAGAGAATAGGATCCTATAGTGTATTCAGTGTCTGTGAACATTGAGTGAAGGGGTCAGTTATGAAAGAATCTAATTTTTCTACTTTTGCTTGTGACAGATCAGCTTTTAGAGGGAATCCAGTTTCCAGGATATAATAATTGCATTGTTGTTTCTGAGCTAGTAGTGTC